>JAZGTJ010004321.1:0-31348 GCA_036877575.1 Botia almorhae | reverse complement strand
CATAAGCGTTATTTTAACAGACCGTTAAAGACATAGACAGACCGATCGTCCAATCATTGCATTCGGTCCGAATGCAATGATTGGACGAACTTTTTATGGCCCTGTGTCTTCCACATAAATTTCATATTATATAAATATATTTAGACCACTTAGTGATTGTTATGAAACTGTGATGAGACCTTTAATTATCATAACACAAAATGTTTCTGTGAAAAAAATCAACTAGCCGGCCTTTAAGCAGCATCACAGTGTCTTTGGGAATGTAAACAGTCCATCACTGTGTCTGCCAGGATTTCCGCCCTATGCCATGGAGCAATCATTCAGACTCGTTGGATATCACTATTTATAACATGAGACGTGGTGATAATATTCAAACCATCAGAACAATGCTTTTGAGATGTTTTTTGAATGTTAAAAATACATTTACAATATGTTGATAAGATAAAAATACACAGGCTTCTCATCTTTACTGTTTATATAAGCATGCTTTGTAGGTCTATAAGTTTCTCTGGCCCTGAGGCAGCTGGCAGACATTTTAATACCAATCATAAAAGAATATCTCTCATTTTAATATTTTTATTATCATGTACAGCATATTAGAAACCGGGCTTTAACAACATGCCCAGTCCAAACACTCATGATCTTTTGATGTGTGTCACTACAAGAAAGAGACAGACATTAGACGTAACCGAAATAATCAAGCTGAAACGTAACATATTTACAGATACACAAAAACAGAAATGAGATTACCTCATAAGTCAAACAAAAGCAACATTATTTTCATTCTGTAAGGTTTTAAAGCATTCAACTAACAACTTAAAGCTACCTAACATTAGCAGAACTAACAAGTTCTACTAACATTACTGCAAGAATGTTTTTTTTATAACTTTGAGAGAACTTTTAGAGAAATGCATTTTCTGACAATTTTTTTAAAAGGTCCTGGCTTAAAGAAACACGCACATTAATAACCAGTATTATTGCAAACATGTTTACATGTGGTTATAGGCTGGCTTGTATAAATGCTGTCTGGTGTCGTACACATTTCAGTGAAGCTGCTCGTGGTCTGTGATCACAGCTGTCATTTTGAGACGCCTCAACAGGTGTTAAAAATGGAGGCAATGTGTCTCTTTAACCGTGTGTAAATCTCGCAGTGAAAGCTCGACACAAAATGGCCTACTATTGTATTAAAAGAGGGTCTGCAGCAGGATATAACATTTAAATTCCCAACTAAGATTACACTACAAATATGCAATAGCTATATAATAGTGGGTAGAAAATGTCGGAAAATGTCTTGGTAAAAGTCACACACACACCTACACAGCGGGATCATTAAACATACTAAATAATGTTTATTCGAAAATGTAAAATGGCTAAATGTAATGTAAAAAATGATGTAAAAAAGGTTGAAAATGAAACATTTTGTGTGAGGGTTAGGGGATAGAGTACATTGTTTGCACAGTCTGAAAGTCATTATGTCTATGGAAATTCCCCACGTAGATAGCTGTGTGTGTGTGTGTGTGTGTGTGTGTGAGAGAGAGAGAGAGAGAGAGAGATACAGAGATACAGATACAGGAAGTGCAGGTCTGCCTCAGATTTCCTGAGGAGACCAAACGCAAACGGGAAGTTCTCAGACACAACCCGCAGATAACTGAATTATGAGAGTATAGGAGGAAAACAGATACACATCACCCGAATCACAACGATTAGTTTAATCGTGTTGTTTATCGTGCGTAAGGTCTCCGTCGCGTGCGTGCGCGCGCGCGCGTGTCGTCTTCAGCCCGTGAGCTCGTGCTAATCGCATTTGACTGGCCTTTCAGGTAAGCCTGTTTTGCACGTTTGCGGCTTTAAACGTCGATTTTGCACAGTGTCCGGATGGTAATGTATATAAAATATTGTTTCGTGTTATTTTGTTAGTGTTTTTTTGCGCTTGTTCTTGTTTTAAACCGCGTCGGGGGAGCTATTGGGGCTAATGGTAGCATAGCGGCTAAACGCAACATAACGCCAGTTAAGTTACTTCTTAAACGCAATTCTGCATTTTCACGGCATTGTAACGTGTAATGGAATTATTTTGCTCTTTTTTTTTACACGTTTGACTCGTTTGTTTAAACCAGATCGGTTTAAACCAATACGATTGCGCTTTGCATAGAGGTTGCAACGTACGACGTTAATCTCATTTGATATAATTGAATAATCTTGGGTCATAAGTAAAACTTTGTATAAGTATGAATGTACGTTTTGGAATCAGCTATAAAGATTCAGTTGTGATATGCATGTTATGCTTTATTGTTAAATATTATTTTATATTGTTTTGAGACAATTTCCGGTCTAAGCCGCCGTTTGTATGGAGGTTTCCTTAAGGCGAATGTTTTGAATAGATGAGGAACTAGTTGTACTGGTTGGGTTGGATTGATAAACAGATAAGAACTGGTTAGTTTATTGGCAGCTTGTGACAGTTTCTGCGTTTACAGCAGATGCAAATACGTAAACCGTAAGAGTGTTTCATGTAAAAAGACACACCCCGAAATTCCACACAAGTTAATAACCCACAACAATAACTCATTTTTCTAGATAAATACAGTAAAGCAGATAGCAAGCAGGTCATTTATTCAGTGGCTCTAATGCAGCCTGTTCGTATGCACACCCACACACAAACATCAATATTATTATTTTATTTTTAGACTGTTTTGTAAAGAGAGAGTTTATGCTAGTCACCCGGTTAAAATGATATCTGATTATGTGATATTAAAAGGAAGTGGTTTTCTTTGCATGTGTAAGAGCCTAAAACCATGTCACTAACTGCTTTCTGAGGAGGTGGAGGTTTTCTGACTGATATGTACACAACATCCTGTCTTCAGCCTTGTGGTTATCTGCTGCATAGTTTCAGTGTTGTGTTTCATCAATGTTTAGCTAGCTTGTTTGATGTTCTACTCCACACAGCAAACAGGGATTCCTTGTGTTGCGGTAGCAACACAGTTACTGGTTACACGCTGAGTAGATCAGGAAAATATCCACTTGACCGCCTGTGATTTTTACGTTAATGTTGTTTATTGTTAGGAAATAAAGTACACTTATTTGAAGACAAATATTGGTTTTAACTCCGTTGCATCGGTTACCGTAAGAGTTGTGCAGTTGTGTTACTGCGAGTTTATTCAGGTAACCAGAATCAATACTAAAGTATACATATATTATATATACATTATAGGTACATACACACATTTATGTATTCTGTTCATTCGATCATTGCAGCTGGTCCGAATGCAATTTTAGGGTGGCCTACTCGCCTGTCAGACTGTGTGTTTGCACACCTCCGCACACTGTTGGCAGGCGTGGCTTTGGAGAGAGCTCTGGTTTTAACTATGCTGTTTATTTAATGATGTTTTTTCAGGTCTGAAGATACTTTGAGTACAAAGATGTCCAAACCCCCGAACTCTGCATCTCATTCCCGGTCCAAATCCAGATCTCGATCGCGGTCATATACCCGTTCACACTCGAGGAGTCGCTCTCGTTCAAGGTCCAGGAAGCGTCGCTACAGGTAGACAAACGCCTACGTTACCTGTAGTTTTTACGTACCTGTAGTTATGGGCTTATTATAACCAATCCCACATTTAGAAGAATTATGCTCATGCATTGGAAGGTTTTGAAATAATGACATTTTGCGGGTGATTCATTTTAAGTTGCAATTCCTCCATAGGAAAATTGATTGATCTCCAACTTTGATATTAATGATACGAAAAAAGAAATTTTTTGTTGAGTTGATGAATGTAACTTGGAAATGTTATCATTAAAGGCATTTATCCAAAGACAAAGAGTGAGAGCATTTAACATTTAGCCCTAAGAACCAACAAGCCTGGAATATAAGGCAAAGAGACAGTTGTTTAAGAGACTGTAGGAACTGCATCCATTGTGAACTTTACAGGAAATGATACTTTGTCGAGGAAAGACAGAGTCATTTCTGAATGGTCTTTTCATTATTCGTTGCAGACACCACAAAAGAAAATGTATCAGTTTGTGTCCGTTTGAACAGTAGCTCTGTGGTGCCCTCTAGGGGTGATGAGCTGTAACTGTATATTATATTATTGTCTCTCTGTCTACACTGTATTATTGTCTCTCTCTCTCTCTACACTGTTCCCTCTTCTCTCTCTTTAGTTCTAGATCTAGATCCCGCTCACACAGTCGAGAGAGGAACTATCCCTCCAGAGATTATCAGAGCAATCGTGGGTACAACCGCGGTTTCCGTGGGTACCGGAGGCCCTTTCAGTACAACCGAGGCAGAGGCCGTGGCTACTTTCCGCGAGGTAACTACCACAGAGGTGGTGGTAGCTACGGTTACCGTTCCAACAACTGGCACGGCCACCGAGACCAGCAGCAGCCGTACGACCACTCTTACAGTCCCAAGAGGGGGCGCTCTCGCTCCCACTCGCCACGGAAACGCTCCGGAAGCCGTAGCCATTCCCGTCATTCCGGGAGATCGTCTTCTGGACATTCCAGGCGCACCAGCTCCTCCTCTCGCTCCTCGTCTCCACGACAACACACCTCCAGGTCTGGAAAAACCCATTCCAAAGAGGTCAAGGGAAGGGGTTCACCTAGCGAGGGCAAGGCACCCAAGGAAGCATCCAAGCCTGCAGGTAGCACCCCAGAGGAGCTAACCAGCAAATGGGAAGGTCTCTCTGATTATGATGCCAGCCCCAAGCACTCAGGCAATGCGGCATCTGCCGGGGGTCAGTCAACTGAGGTCAAAGTGTCACGGTCGGGGGCCGGCAACGGTGCTCCACTGTGGCGAAGCATCGGTCCTGCCAGTAAGAGCTCACCACCAAAGTCTTCAGCAGCATCTGGTTTTGGGTTCTTTTCAAAGGATGATTTGAAGGCAGGGGACAAATCTGCATCCATCTCCACCGCTTTCAAAAAGTACGTAGCTTCCACTTCTGTTTTGGCTTTCTGGATGTTTTCCCTCTCTTTGTCTTTGTCCTCCTGGCAGTTCTTAATGATAATCACCATTTTCTCAAATGTGTTTAGCCTTTGTACAGCAACAAAGATCCTTGGGACAATAGAGCTTATAATGGAAACCAGCTAATTTCAAACTCAAATATCATTCCAAATCTTGCTGGGAGTTTTCCTGTGCTATGAGGTTGTTTGCAATCCCATAATTTAGGAGATAAAGGTTTAATGATGTAAGTATGGAATAAAAAAATCCTGCCTGGTAGTCGTGCAAAGTTGAACCTTATGTTTCATTGTTGTGTTGTTTTCTGTCGTAAGAAACGTCTTTGTCTCACTGTGATTGTTCAAAGGATTGTGTCTTAAACTCAGATGTCTGGTTTGACAGTTGCGTGTAATCTAATACGATCTGCTGCTTAACATGCAAACTCTCATTTACGTTTGATCGCTTACCTCAGGTTTTTGGCAGAAAAGAAAAAGCCCTCATCAGACACGGATAATGGTAGAGGTGAGGCTTTAATCTCGGGTGACGCAGACAGCGAGAAGGTCATGGGTAAGTCGAGAGGCATTTTTGACATGTCAGACTCCGGCTACAACAGCTCAAAGACCGAGAAAGGACTTCCGTTTCTGGACACGGAGGAAGAAGAGTACCGCCAGGAAATGAAAGACAGGAAGAGTGAGGAAGAACCCAAGTATAAGGACAAAGTCATGCTTTCGGTGCGTGATTCAACCGAAGAGCGTTTCGGGAAATGGGACGACTCCACCTATCTCTCCAGCAGAGATTCGTCCCGGAGAGACGAAGACGTCGAGGAGGAACTGGACGAGCAGCTTTACCGCAGTCGCAAGCATGCTTTAAGAAAGGAAGAAAAGGCCTCCAAGAAGAAAGAGAAGAAGAAGAGCAGGATAAGCCCCGCCTCTCCGTCGCCCCCTAGAGGATCGGAGAATAAAGGCAGGCCCCTGTTTCCAGCCGTAAAAGAAACGTCCCCAATACCTAAATCCACAGTGAAACCGCAGTTTAATTTCAGTATAAAAGCCTTCACTGATGACGGCGAGAGGTAAGCGCGCTGATCTTTTCATAGTTTATTTTGTGTTCGTTTGTTTTTGCGTACACATGTATGACTCTCGCTGCTTTCAGCTCGTCGGGTGCTTTGGCTAAAGAGAGACTGTTGTCACGAGACCTCGTGCACCCGGGAAAAAAAGACCAAGAGGAGTTTCGTTCAATCTTCCAACACGTTCAGTCTGCGCAGCTTCGCAGGAGCCCTTCAGAGCTGTTTGCTCAACACATAGTCACAATAGTACATCACATTAAAGGTGATTTCAGCCGTTTACACTCATACATCACGATTCAGTCGTGTGACTATATTTATTTATGAAATTTGATGAGAATTGAGTTGTCGGGAATAACTTTGTGACCTTCTGATTTTAGCCCAACATTTCCAGTCGTCCGGATTAACTCTGAATGAACGATTTGGAAAGTACCAAAAAAAAGCTGCAGAGATGGAAAAGATGAAGCCAAGGAAGAGTCCTGAGATCCATAGGTGCGTATAAGAAGGAGAAACTGTCATAAATCTTCTGGTGGCTTCTGCGTTTGTTGCCTTGCGCTCTGGTTCCGTGTTTAATCTGTGGTTCCGTTGCTCCACAGGCGAATCGATGTGTCTCCCAGTGCTTTCAGGAAGCACTCTCACCTGTTTGAGGAGTTTGACGAGAGCGGCTACAAGGTGAAACAGAGAGTTTTCAAATCTGAAATTCCTGCCCAAATGTGTACCGGCTGAAACCGCTATGAAGCGTATAATGATAACACGCCAGAGTCTTGTATTACCGAGCGCTACGCTCTCACCCTTCAGCCTTTGTCGTATGATTAATCGCGGGCACGTACATGCCCAAACAAAATGGCTAGTCAAATGGAAGTGGCTATTGATCCTGTGCCTTTCAATGGACCTCTAATCCATATCATAGTAAGTATATCTCCTCAAGAATGTGTTTAATAAAGACAGTAGGGCTCACAATTGATCAGTATGGGGACAGCATGGAGCATGCTGCTGGTCCTATAAGATATGTGCGGTTTTCTGTCATTAAGTCTCGCACGTTTATAGACGTATGTCTGTTTTCCATGGGTGTCTGTTTTTTGGCTTTGTCCAATGGTTCTCAGATTAACTGCAACTGTGTTTGGCCAAATTTGAGTCATTTCTGGTTTCATTTAGCACTGTTTGTAGTCTGACAGATTAAAATAAAGATTAAACTTTATAAATGGTTGTTTATAACGATGGCCAACAGGTGGCACATCTCATCCGGGGTTTGATTAATACCGTCAAAAGTATTTGCCTGTTCTCATCCAGTTGTTCTTGTGCATTTCGTTTTATACCAACTCAGATTTCGGTTTTCAGATTCTCTATTTCTTAATGTCAGTTTACGTTAAATAAGAACTACACTACAGTATTATAAACCTGACGTTCATTATTGAAATCATATTGTAGTCCCAAGGGGGACAAATCTCGTATTGCTTTCACATCATATCTGTGAACTACGTAGGACTGACAAAATAAATTCACTTTGTTTCACTTTAACAACAGAAATAAATGTTTCGGTGCGTTGTTGTGTCTCCACAGGATCATGCTAAAAAACACGAGGGTGATTCATTAGACCTTCGATTGGATATTGAGCGTCGTAAAAAGGACCTTAAACGAGAGGGGGAAAAGAGTTCACCTGGGTCCCGCACGCCCAGCCACGAGCTCTCCTCTGAACGATCATCCAAACACAAGAAATCAAAGTACGTTTTTCACAAGCCTTGAGTTGTACCACAATGATGTAATAATGGCGTGTTACTTCAGATTCTGTAAAGTACTGTTCACACATACAGTAACTGTTTATTAAATACGTGTTTAGTAGAAACTCGTTTTATTGTTATTTTTTTAACTGTGAATGTGGAACTTCACACAGGCTGTGATCATGGCCAGTGGCCTTCATCACCTTTCTTACCAGCTTGTGATCACAAACAGGATGAGATCTTACTTTACAAATCATTTCACCCAATAATTCCAGCTTTTGGGTCCGATTTCACAGGAACTGTCAGTTTTACTGTCACATGGATAAAAAGGAAGGAAATACCAGCTACTGTATTGCGTGTCTGAGTGCTGATGGTGTTGCAATTGTGATTTTAGACATGGATGGCGATAGAGAGTCACATTTATAAATCGCAGATTTAAGCGTTGACTTGTTTACTGTCTGTGAGTATGGGCTGTTTTTTAACCGCATTTTCATTTGATGTCTTTCTAAAGGAAAAGCAAGAAGAAACGAGAGCGCTCTCCCTCCTCTTCCTCATCGTCGTCTTCCTCACCCTCCCCTCGTCCACACCGAGGGAGGGAGTATCACATGGAAGATCACATGGAGGGTGGAGGAGGTTTTAACAGGGCCCGTCTGGGGTCCAGAGAGTTCCCCGGGCCCCGGGACTATGAGGGTCATATGGACAGGGGTTATGAGAGGGGCCGAGGAGGGTACGATCGTGGAGGATACGACAGGGGTCGTGGGGGTTACGACCGTGGATTTGTAAGTGCTTCAGTGTTCTCTGTAACGGATGTTACTGATGGAAAGATATTTTTTAAACGTCCATGTCAACGTTTCACATACGTTATGTTTCTTTCTTTATTTTGTCTGGCTCCGTTCCAAAATGTAGTGAGCTGCTTCGCTGTCTACAGTCTACATTGATTCCTGCCCTCTTATACAGCGGTCTAGTTAAAATAGAGCCTCATAAGTGACTGATTTAGGATGTCCCTCAGACCAAGACCCCGTTCCACAACATTAGCATCTTGTTACGCTAATGACTTGATTCTCATAAGCACCAGACATTGTGTTTATTAGATCATTTCTGATGACTTTTTCCAGCACTGAGTAAAATGTATTTACAATTAACATTTTTCTGTTTAACATTTTGCTTTTTGCATTGCATTCTGGGATTGCCTTAATAACATTCATACAGTTGCCAAACACTTATTCAAAGCAATTTCGAGTGCATTCAGAGTATAAATTTATACATTTTATAAGCAAGTTCCCAAGGAATTGAACCCATGACGTTGGCGCCACAGTTGATGTCCAGGAATGTTTAATCTGTGAAAGTTACAAGCAATGTCTGATTTTGTAGACGGTAAGGTATGTTAGGCATCATAATTCAGACCTGCCTTCATGTTTAAAAAAAGGATGATGATGTTTAAAAATGCAGACTGAGGCCCTGTCTTCCTCCTCTCTCATGATTCTCTAATGTCTCTCTATAATGTTCTGTTGATCTGTATTCTGTATTTACAGCCTAGAATCAGAGGAAGAGGATGGAACAGGGGGAATTACCCTGGCAACAACCCCAATAATAACCCTCCGAATATGGCTGGCCCCTCTCGCCCCCCAGAGGAAGAGTGGGACCCAGAATACACCCCCAAAAGTCGTAAGTACTTCCAGGTGAGCTAAATTGTTCTTTTACTTGTGATGAAGCGTTAGATTGTTGGATTTGACAAAATCACGATGCAATCAAATCAGTAATATTTCATTAATAAATGTATTATTCTGTTAGCGTTTGATTCATTATTATAGTGTGAAATATTTCTGATTGCTCCACCCCATTTCAACGGATGATGGTCTTTTGCCTGTTTCATTACATTTCTTGACTCTAGCATGATGACAGAGACAAAGAAGGAGAGATGAAGTGGGTGGACACTCGGGGGCGTGGCAGAGGCGGTTACCCGCGCAGCAGGGGCACCTTCATGATTCGTAAGAGTGGCGGCAGCCCCAAATGGACCCACGACATGTTCCCGGGCAACATGGAAGAGGGAGAAATTGAAGATGGCAGTGCGGACCACAGCCTTAAAGATGAAGACAAGTCCGAGGAAAACGCTGTTTCCAAGCCATAGACATTATCTTTATTATCATATATTTTTGCTTTATCTTTCCGCAACTGCAGTTTCACGGCAGCCAGCGTGTTGCAAGTCACCACGACAACCGTAGGTCTGTTTGGCATTACTGTAAAAGTCCCGTACAGTAGAACAACGTGACATCAAACTTTCTATGATTTGGTTCTTTTATGTTTGAATCTTTTGTATGTTTTAAGGGGCTAGAAGTTCTTTAATGTTTTCTCGATGAGTGATTGGAAAATACATTTGGTGATTAAATAAGAAGTTCTTGGGGGAGACCGTACCCGCAGAGGGGATTTTTGTGTGAGCACATGTTGGCTTTGATCCTTACAGGCTGAGTACAAATTAATTTCTGTGTTTTTGTGGCTGAGTTTCAGTTTAGTTCAGTCATTTCTCATTTCGGCCACTTTAATTTAAACCGTCTCATTGGGCCGGTCTCGCATTTTCCCATGTGGACCAATACACTGTGTTTTGGGCTGGTTTTTTTTTCAGAACTCAAGTTTGACTGGTAAAAAATGCGCAGGTTGTAATACTAAATGGGTTTTCATCATATTTAACGTCTAATTTAAACGGTTTGTTTTTGCTCATAAATGAAACCACTAATGTTAATGGTAACGTTTAGTGTAAACGAGAAAAAAGGAATAGCTTATGAAATGTGTAACTTTACACAATTAACAAAAAACGGTCAGTTATAGATCTTTTAGGAACACACAAGAATCTTTTATTTACTGCAGCCTTTTATTGTAAACAAAATACTGTAGTAGTTGCAAAACAAGCTGGTAGTTTCCGTCATGCGTTTAGATGATAGAATTGTGCTACTTTATGCCGTCACATTTGGCATGAATGCGTTCCATTGATTTATGCTGTACAGGTGGGCTGTAAAGGTTGGATGAGCTTTTGTACTGTGCTGCTTTCCGTAGCCCATAGACATAATCCTTGTAACGCTGTGAATGTTCTGTTGTCAGACTGCTCAGTCAAGCTCTTTTGATTTCCGCCAATTTGAAATAAATCTAGTTCTCTGTTTTAAGTCGCCTTTTGTTTAGTTGTGCTTGTCTTCAGTATTTAGTATGTATACTTTATGTAGTGAGTTTTTTGTATACATGAAATACCGGGACGATTTACTACCTTCGGAATTTATATTCTGGTAATTTATACCGGAATTTATATTCCGGTAATTTATAATCATGCCATGATTTTTAACCTCTTTCCTGATTTAATATTTAATCCGACTGCATTAAATTGAGGCATTTTACGCAAATCGGAATTAAACGGTATATATCCCTGTTAAAAAAAGTACACAAAATACATTTTAGGTGTTTAATAATATATACAGACAAACTGATTTAAAATCCACCCTCAATAACTCAAGAGCAAATAATTCGGAAGACAAGCATGTGCTTGTAAAGCCACCACTAAACCGCAACGTAATATGCAAATTAAACAATTCCATGGAAACATTTAAACGGGGAATTTCACCCAGTTCTCTTGCATTTTAAAGGAAAGTTGAGCAGGTGAGTACACACTCGAGTACACACTAGTGGTAGTGCACTCGACTGAGCGTCCCCGTGCCTGTAATCAGGATGTCCGGCTGTCCGTTCCGCCAGATCTCCCGAACGATCCGCTCTCTCTCCTCCAGGCGTCTGGCTCTCTCCAGCTCCTCCGCGGAAGTGAAGACATTAACGCTTCTACTGGTTCCGTCCAGCTGGCTCTGATCATTCATGGGGCTCACTGTGACCGCTGGCATTTCTAAGTCATCATCTACTTCCTCATTGTTTTCATCCTCCTTTTCTTCCTCTTCCTCGCTGGACTCTTTAAGGCGTCTCTTGTCGGGTGAGGAGGGGGGCGTCTTCGTTCGTGGTCTGCAGACGATGCCCAGTATGAGAAGCACCAGGGCGAGCAGAAGGCCAAAACATACACCCACCATGAAGTACAGCGCAAAGCTCTCCATGTTTGCTGTGTTAGATGCACAGAATTATAAACCATAAGTCAAATATTACATAAGGGTTGACTTTGTGTTTATCAAATATATAACTTAAATTATGCCACATTTAAAGCTGCAATCTGTTAGTCTGCAAACTTTTGAGGTTAAAAATGAATGTCGGGTCCGATTTTCCGGGAAATGTAAGTTTGACTTGTGGTTACGTCACGTTGGTACTAAATCGTGTATGTGTGTGCTGGAATTGTCGCTTGTTCACACAGTAGTTGTTATACTTAGAAAATAACTCTGCAAATAAATTGCAATTTTATGTTTCGAACATAGACGGCGATAGAGAGGCAAAAGTTTGATACTGAAGTTTCTGACACTGATTCTCTAATGTTCTCTCCATGTATGTTATTTAACACTTTATAAATCGATTCTAATTACCTCTTACAGTCGGACATCAAAGAATCTTTTAAAGGTTTGTAGACAAAACATATAGAAAGAAACATGAAGACTGCTGTTTTTTGTGAACTGAGCTGTAAAGCCAAATCAAACAGAACACTTAAGCCTCTGGATTGGGATGGTGTTTTGTTTTTGAGGTGAGAAGCATGAAGGAACAACTTTATTAAAACAAAGCTTAAAGAAACTGAATTTCATCAACCGAGCGCAAGGCAATGTTTATGTTAAGGTGTTGTGTCGTTACCTTTTATATGAGCATAAGTAGCCATGCTGTTACTCAGCACCTCCATGTCTCTCCGAACGGGATTCATTTTGATTCTTTCTTTGCTTTATCTCACGTTGGTCTTCAGCTCCTGTGATGAAAACACAGAACCCCTAAGAGATTACATGAACTGGGCCTTCAACATCATAACCATAATAGTTATACTTCACTTAGCAAAAGGCAATAATATATATCTGTATTTGTTGATATTGCATTGACCCCAGTTTTCATTCTATTCTCCCACACAGACTTTGCTATTTTTTCCCACAGGGTCAGAAATTCAAGCTTTCACATGTGTGCGTGGGGTCTGCGTGAGACTCTTTCCTGAGAAACTGGGAAAATTCCAGATCGTTTCACTGTCTCCGAGGAAGAGTGGGGCAGGGTGGGGGAAGGTTGTGGGTTCGAATCCCAGGGAACACACAAACGAATAAAAAGTATAGCTTGAATGCACTGTAAGACGCTTTGGATAATAGTGAAATGTCAAATGTAACTAAAAATTAGTTTTAAACAAGAACTCACAACTGCAGAAGCGATACTGTGAAAAATATTACACTGTAAACACGGTGACTCCCAGTGTGTGTGCACATCATAAAACCCACAATCACTGAGACCACGCAGAGATCACCAGCTGACATGTTACTCTCTTCCTGTTTGTTTCCTTCTGGGGACTGTAATTACAGCTTATTTTAATCAACACTATTAAAGCCCAAAGTATCAGCCGCCCTGATTTTTATCTGCCACACTTTTGGCAGAGCAAGGGCACACATTCAAATACACTACAGCAAGTAATCACTCTTGTGACTTCTCTATGTATTGGCCAAAATCTTCTATGATCTTCTATCTTCTTTCATTTTTTATATATATACACACACAGAGGAAGCAGCATTGGGCTTTTGCATAAATCACGAGACCGAATTGAGTTCACAGGTGTGTTTCACTGAACATGACAAAGCATGAGTGTAAGTTCTTGTGAGAGTAACTTTTGTAAATCTTACAAGTTTGGAATTTGATGAGTAATGTTGAAGGTGGGCGTGTTTTGTCGTGATTTATTTTTATCAGTTACACAGACATTGTAAAAAAATAAACAAGCGCGTTGGCCGGCGGAGGAAAAGCAGTTATAATAATATTCATATAAACATGAAAGTGACGGATAAATACAGATCATTTCAATTCAATCCTTTAAAGCAGGAAAAACGGTTTATAGACAAACGCTTGCATGGACGAATGAAACAAAAAATGAATTTACAGCAATGCAAAATTTTACCGTAAGCATTACTGAGAGAAACACTGGTGACAAAGTTTATTTCTAAGCGAAACCTAACTGAGAACTTTATGAAATCAATCGTCTAAGCAGAACGTCTGGGAAGTTTGAGAGATAATACTTCAGGAATCTGGTGTCTCCTCCTGGACTTCTTTATTGTATAAAGTCTGTGATTTCCTCCCAGTCCCAAGAATACAGTGTGAATCAGCAAACGCAAACAACAATCATATAAGAGATTACAGTACAAGCTTGTAAACATCATTGCATCCTGCTCAGAGCGCCAATTAATGTGGGACGGATGCCACCCTCCCAAATATATTTCTGTTAAAGAGAAAGAATAACAGACAGTAGCTAACAGCCCAGAATTCCCCATCCCAGCTCTGAATAATCTATATCATGATAAAATATCTTTCAGACACACCACCTGTCAGAACTTTTCCCAGAACAGCAAACTTGGGAAAGTCATAAAGATGTCTGGAAAACTTGTCTTAATATGACTTTAATATAAGTCTGTAAGATTTGACACCTGTTATATTTTCTATATCGTAGGTCCAGTTTCTTGAAAAAAAGCAATAGCACAACTGTCCAAACAAGACGTTTTTTATGTGTCATTTATGTGCATGATAAAATGAGAGACTAATTTAAAACTTAAAATGAGAGGTTTGTTCAGATATCCAGCTGTATGTATCAGCTAATAGTGACGCACGCCTTGTTTTGGAGTAAATTTGTCGATAAGACGCTGTAATAATATAGACTTTTTTTGTAACAATTTTATCTGACATCCGGACAATTTCAAATATCAAAGATAGTTTTGATGTTTATGCCCACAGAAATAAATCAAACAAGTTTTCTTACCTCTGCCAACAAGACATGATCTTTGCTCACTGTGTTCCTGTTTTTGGTCATCACAGCTCTCCAGACTAAAACACATGAACAGTAAGATTGATAAATTGCACATCCAGAGGGCAAAGACGGTGTGACCTCACCTAAACACAGAGAGGTGTGTTAATTATTAGGCCGAGCTAGAACAGACTCTCTCTCTTTCTCTAACGAACTGTTCTTTCACACATATCCACGCCTGACACCAAAAGCAGTCGTATGTGGTCACATACACAGACACGGCTTCTCTCACACTGAGACCAGACGACAGAACAGCAGTTTGGGTGAAGGGAGGTGTTTCCTGTCAGAGGAGAAAAATATAGTAAGGGAGGGGCGCACAACATAAAACTAAAATATACACCCTCGCTGTGGCAGTGCAGCATTTAATGCTTACTGTGCTGAATTAGTGTGAAGCTCTTTATCATGTCCGTGCATGTATTTAAATGTGTTGCGTGGGTGTGCGGACCACAGTAAATTAATCTCGCTTGAGGCTTGTGTTGAATGGAGTTATATTACATAATAATAAATGAATATTATGAATACAAATATATAGCATTTATTAAAAATATAGCACAATTACTATTCATCTCCACTATTAGCCTTTGGTTGAGCAAGCATCACATGTACAATTCTAGTTTATGCAGTATTGCAATATACTGGGCTCATACTGGTATTATAATTATGATATTTACTTAATGATATGTTTACAATTTTACCTCCGATTTCAAATGCGCTGCGCAGGTCTTAAGACCGATCTCAGATCAGCGTCTTTTTCAGTTTTTCTTCTCTTTCAACACGGATTTTTACTCAGACACCTGAAGTATGTCTTTCTCTGCCTGTGTAGGCTTGAGCAGGGCAGACCGGCCAACCTGCCAGAAAGATCTGTGTGCTGAGGGTTAACCATGTGGGGTGGGACAGGAAATGTCTGCGCCGGGCACAGAGCCGGGTGCTTCAGGCTAACACTGGACTGAAAGAACTCTTTGTCCTCATGCCTGACAAGAGGGAGACACCTGAAGAAATGTGTTGCGCCTAGCAACAGCCAATAAAAACTCCCGTCTTTGAATGTAAACTGGGCCATGCTTCCTGTATAGGGGTGTTTGTTGAGTCTGATAAATGACTTCAATGTGGGGGCACACATATTCCTTTGGGCAGGTGCATGCTGGGAAATTGAGGCCATAAACACGACAGTTCAACGTATGAAGGAATGAGGACTAAACTTGAATGCATTACTTCATACACTGAGCTGACATGATTTCCCAGCATGCACCGCAAAGGGACTCTTTGCGTTTTAAATAGCTATAAACAAAGTGGTATTTAATGTAAAAGAAAACAAATATTTGTTTCATTATAAACCTATTCTATTTTCAAACGGTATCATTTTCATGTTGTGTAATACCAGAACGCTCTTGTTTTTATGTGAGTCTGGCCCGTGTATGGACCGCAGTTACGGTTGAGTCATTTTAAAGCCAGTGATTATGTGGCCACTGAGTAACCTGCTTTTTCCTGCGCGATCGCAGGAATACATTTAGCATTCTGGAAGCAAAACAATACTGTTCCAAAATTAGATACAAATCTCTTGCCACACTGACCACAAGCCATGACAAAAACAGAAAAAAACAGAAGGGCATTCAGGGTGACAAAAGCTGATTCCTCAAGTCAGGATCACAAAAACAGCTTCAATTCAAAGGTGACATTTATGAATTGCTGAATTTGACAGCCTATAAATTAAGGTTCCTACTAACTTTTATTTATTCAAGCAACCTAAAACAAGGAGGCAAGGGAAAATGAAAAGTATTAAGACAGAAGTAACTACACAGCCTGAGGCACTTATAACCAAATATTCATTTATTGAATTTTTAACTCATGTGGTGAGTCGCATAAACAGACCCTTCCAACTCACTGTTTCAAACCTACAGTAACCAACTGGTTAATACCAAAAAATTATTTCATATTACTTATTTGATTCGAGAGTGCACAGTGTACAAAAATAAAAAACACAGTATATTCCAAAAACTACAAAAGCAAAATCTATTTTTTCTTTGAGTACTCTTTCCTTCCACCACCTGCTCCAAAGTTGCGAACACGGTGAATTTTGGCGAGCTGGGCTTGTATCGTCTCTATTATTTTCATATGGTCTGGGATGTGGACGTAGCGCACGTTTCGGCCCGTGATGAACAGGTCGTCCAAACGGGACACGCGTCCACGTCTGTCCTTGTACAAAACATCCTCCAGCCGTATGTTCATAAAGGCGTCCACGTTGATAACGCGCCCCCGCGCCGTGGTCTCGTCTCGCAGGTCTACGGTGGTCACCTGGCCGTGCAGCCCTTGCAGAAGGACCACCAGACTGTTCTCTGCGATGGTGCGTTCACGGATCGAATGGGGCACCGCCATATTAACCTGTGTGCACAAATTATTTCCATATGTACATCTGACAATGCAGAGATTCCGCTGTGAGCAATGAAAAACTCTTTTCCTGTTTACAACACCAAATAAGAAATAAAATGGCATATGAAACACATATATTTGTGAAATGTAAAAAAAAAAATTGTGAAACGTTATCAAAGAAAATATATGACATGCATTTCCTCTTCATCGCGTTTTTTGTACACAGAACAATGCCCTTTACTTCTTAACGTTAATGTAGTTTTTTAAATGTAAGTTTACCAAATATTCAATGCATGCACGAACTGCTGCAGATATTAAAACGCCTATCACAAATTTTGTGTACAGGTTCTGCTGTATAAGGGTGACATGAACATTGATCTTTCGATTCGCTTTGAACCCTGTCACTCGGATATACATGCTGAGACGAAAATTTTAATATACAAATATTATTATATAAATACCTTTCTTGCTGCCGTTTGACATAATCGCGAAAGTTTACGTCATATCCGCGCGCTTTCTAGCAGCAGGGCAGCATCGTGACATCATCAACAAGAGCCGGGTTGAATCGCTCGCGCTCCCTCTAGCGGATAAAAAACGAGGCTAGTTGACAGTTCTGATTCAAGTGAATGTTTCTCGTGGTGAGTTTATATAGTTTATAAAGTCAAGTGTATCTGTTTATACACGTTATTTAAAGACTTGATGATGAACATTTTGCCCATCTGTTAAAATCTGTTCTCATTATACAGTTGCGTATGTCCATGAGTAGTTTTATTATGTGCACCCGTTCACCTGACAATTATTACATGATACACGTTTAAACTTGGCCACAAAAACTGACCAACTTATAACCAACGTAAATAACCAGTGACTGCAGCAGAAATTTTAATCTTGCTGTTACTCATCATTTTCTAAATATGTATGTGTGGGTAGTGAAAACATTCAGAACTAGCGTGAAATTCCATGCTGGTTTATTATTGGTTAGAGCTGGTGAGGTGCTGGTCTAGCTGGTGCACCAGCTTAGTCATGCAGGTTACCAGCAAACATAAGAACGCTTGCTTCTGTGCACATGACCCCATTCTAGTATTCTTGTCCTTTAGTTTCATCATGGTCAACTGGTCATCTATTTTGTTCCAGGGTCCCTCTGTCTGGCTTCCATCTTTGGACAACTCCTTTGCAACATGGGCCAGTTTAGTTCTGATCAACTGGTCCTGTAAACACAGATAAAAGAATACACTCAAGAACTAAGCACTGCCATTATTAGAAATCTTTCTATTGTGTCATAATTACATGTGTATTGAGCCATTTAGTTATTAGTAAATGGTCTTATGGGTTTGTCAAAACCCATCACAAACAGGAAATAATTTGGACTCATTACACTGGCTTGAAACAACCACAATCACCAACATGTGGAAATGATTCATTAATCTTGTAATTATGAAAGTATATAAGGTACTTGTTTAAAGCCATTAACTCACATACATTCTGACAACTTAGAAAACAAACATAAATTCACGTCTTAAACTTGTGAGTGATACTTTCAGTTCCAAATTCCTAGTAACCTGTATTTAAATGGAACTGAAAGCATACTGTATGCCTAAAAGGTCTATGTGGAGGTTGTCCCCAGGGCAACACCTGTGTTTCTTTGTAAAATATAACCGTAGCACAGAACATTCCCAGCCGTGGACCACAAAGTACAGCAAAACAAATATCAGATTTGAGTGTGTGACACGCCAACTGTAGAACACGCCAACTGTAGAACACGCCAACTGTACTGCATGTTAAAGAATCTGCATGACTGTTGCTCCGCCCCCTCCGGAACACAGCTGTTGGAGAATTTGAAGAATTAAAGAGTAACTATGGAACCAGTACAGATCTGAAACGTGTCTGTCTGTGATCTTTAACCTGATTAAACTTGGAACCCCAAATCCTCTCGACACTGGCCTGTTTTGACCTGATTGAAGAAAATATGATGGAAAACTATACCTTACAGAAAATGTAATGATCAGTAATGACTGACATACAACCAAACAGTTTGGCACATTGCCATTTAAACCATAATTAACCCACAGAACAGTAAGCTTTATGCAAATAAACAGCTCACCCCAATTTGCATATCTTGAAAGAGAACCAGCAGTGTGTGTCGGATGAGTTGAAACTTCTCATCGGAAGGGTGTGTACCTAGCTAACAGTTCTAGGTTGAAAGAATGTTTCCCCAACGTTTCCATTTAGTAACAAAAAACGTACAAAATGTATTTTGAAAGTTCCAGGAATGTTCGAAACATTATTGTTTGGTTAAGAGACTGTTGTTCACATTTTTTTCTATTCTATGACATTTTTAAAACATTCCACTAACAACTTAACAACGTTTTTTGAAGTATGATATATAATATGTTAAAATGTTCTTCTAACGCTACTGCTGGGATATTTTTGACAACTTTAAAAGAACTTTTATAGAAACATTTGAGAATGTTCTTCTAACCGAGCGATAACACAATATCTAAAAAAATGGACATTTGAAACATTGCTAGAACAAAACCTTTAAAGGTTTAAAAAAGTTTAAAAGTCCCTTAATAGACGTGTTAGAAAAAAATATTTCTACAACCTAAAACTGTTCGCTGGGAACACATAACAAGATTGACTGTAGTTTGTCCTTCACTGTTTGACTGTTATTTACGGAAGAGTGTTGCTCTGTGGCAAAGGGCAGGTAAGGGAAGCTGTTGCGATACGCGCAGCTTGTTTGTGGTTACTACACTTATTTGTTCACGCAGGGTTTTCCCTCTCTTGCCTCAAAGGAAATTACTTGTAGCACATAACGAGTGTTCAAGGTTCTGTAACTCTTATCAGATGTGATTGTTTGAATGTGTTTGCACTGTTGGCAAGGGGTGGAGGCGAGCATATTCAAATTCAGTTTTAAAAATACCAAAAAGCACCAAGACTGAGTTCTCACCTCGCAGTGTGACATTATATATTCACCGGTTAACCAGCTGCTTCTGAGTTAATCATCTTTTGACCTTTGGTTTGGTTAATCTTTTGTGTTGTTTAAAAACAATATTACCATTAATAAATAATAAATATCACACGTGAAGATCACACATATATATATATATATATATATATATATATATACTGTATATATATTGCTTTGTTTTATTAGTGATTATAAGCGACTGTTATGTACTTACGTCTCATTGTTCTTCAGATCAGTAAATTAGTTTCGTTTCGTCATTAGTAGACGGTTTCAGTGATTTAACTTTTATGTCTTTATTTGGCTGTTTATTTATTTATTAATGCACCACCAGATAAGACTCAACCTGCCCTGTGACGTAGCACATGCATGACTTCCTGCTTTTGCTTTCCGAACATAAAGACGTGTCGATTCACTCTCCGGTATTTTCCTGCCGTGAGATCAACAGGAACTGAATTTTCTTACCTGGATTAGACAGAGACAGAGACAGCAGCTCAAAGCCTTCACACGCATACAGAGAGCCGATGTCAAGCCGAAGGTTCGTAAGTTTTTATTCCACATTTCACTTCATACGACTTACTTACCTGCACAGCAACGGAAGTTGTTTTCATGCGTTTGTCATAACAGTCCGAAGTTAATAGCAGCTTGTATTGCGGTCGTATGTAGAGATGTGGGGAAAACGTTTAGAAAACGTAAATGAAACGGTAAAGGGGAGATCAGAGATGAAACAGGGACCGCGTGTGATCTGGATGTTACAGTTGAATAAGTTTAACGGAGTGGATGTGCCACGACGTGACGAATTAAACAACTTGTTTAATTATTGAACGCTTCCTGTTTAACAGTTTATATTTATCTGATATATATTTACATATTTCAGTATAAGTATAAAATGTATATTTTAGTACATATATTTTAAAGGTTCATTTGACAGGATTGTGTGGTGTCATATCAATGAGTATTTGATTATAAGTTTGTCACCTTTAGTATGTAATGGCATCAAACAGGATAGGATAGTGAGAAAATGGTTTGATAATACAGGATAAATCAGTTTTGAAAACGTGGACGTTATACCGTGACATTACCTGTGTTATTGAGACCTTGTGACATGAATGTGTCAAAGGGTCAGTGTTAAAAAACACATTCTGAAAAGAGTTTTCATATTAAACAGGTGTGACAGACAGGAACGTTTTTCCAGATGAAGAGATGAGCGCTGAAATCAGCACCAACCCTGTCTTACAACTGTTTGTGGATTCCCATTGGTCTAAACCATTCAGCTTAGTGTCCTGCAATCTCACCGAGGAAAACAACCCTGTCGCATGGCTGGCGGCCCCCACGGCTGCGTACCACTCCCCTGTCATTTTTAACGATATAATGGACCCAGTCCAGCCCAAGCCCACTCCAGATGAGTCCGTAGATCTGGGGCCGGAGTTCCAGACCCAACTCGACCTGTTTCTCAAGCTGGGGTTTTCCCAGACTCAGGTTCGGGCTGCCTTCCTGAAACTCGGCTTCAGCGCCGACACCAACAAAATTCTGGGGGAACTGATACAGGCTGGTGGGGAGCCAGAGGAAGCCGCACAATCCTTGGTGCTGGTTCCGCGCGGGGATGGTACCAGTAAGGTCCACAGCGCTCCAGAAAGATCTGTAGAAAATGAGGATGCCCTCAGACCTGTTGTTATAGATGGAAGTAATGTAGCCATGAGGTCAGTACTTCACTGTTTCTTTGTATTGTTAGTGTGATTTACAGCGAGTATGCTTGTATTATTTTAATATTGATGACGGCTCCTGTTAAAGCATATACAATCTTTTACGTAAAAAAAAAATTAGGTAATTTGGAACTTAATAGTTTTCATTACAAGATAACAAACCATAAAAATAACACAGCTAATGTTTTATAGTTTTGGACACATTAACTAGCCAGATTAACTGCTGATAACGGCCCGTAAATTAGATCAATTAGTACCGTTTATTGATTAATGGCAAATAAAACAGTTTTACAGAGCGATCAACAATTCTGTCAGATGATGTCATCAGAACCCAATGTTAGCGTAAGTGGAATGTAAATGTGTATTTAAATCAAGTCACAGATCTGGTTTCTCCGTTTCCTGATTTTTGTTTATTTAAAGGTGTTAAAGGACTTACTACATTATATATCTGTAACAAAACTAACAATCTGTACATACATGCACATTTCCAGTCATGCATCTCCTATTACTCGGAAACAGATAAAGATCAGGGACTATTCAGTGGAGAGTTGTATTATTTCTAGTCCGGTATTGTTTTCTTCCACATGTTTGGTCGGGTTTGTTGATACGTTTCCATGGGAATTTATCCCAGCTGTTAAAAGTTAGTAAAAGTTTGGGTTCAGTTCCTGCTCTAACACAAAGTTGCAGGCAGTTAAATATTATAATGCAGTACTGTTTCGTACCGTCAAATAATTCATTCACAACTTTCTTTACGATATTTTCTGACCGACTCTCTGCGTTTTTGCATCACCTTTCCGAACCTGTTTCATCCACTTTGCATTTAACCGCATTTGCATGCGGAGTCCAGATTCGTCCCTGCAGGCTTCTGTAGCCGTCATCAACCTAGTATGCAAATAATCTTATATGCAAATCAGCTGTTTCCCCCTCCCACACTTATTATTATAGATTGTCTGTACAAAGACCAGAACAGGCCTGACAGCATTACATCATAACTGTCTGTGCTGTTTTTAGGAATCAGACAGGCACATTTTATTGCGTGAAGATTTGTGTTTCTCACGCCTACTTATTTTTGTTTGTTTACGGCATTATAAAAAGATTGTGGTTTAGATTTGGATGATAATCGACTTGCTTGTCATGTTCTGTTAGCACAGATTTCCTTGATGTACATTACCAACTTATTCTATATTATTACTTTTGTACGTATTATATATCATGTTAAAGTCATAAAAGCTATTAACGAACACAAATGAATACCGAAAATGATGCAGAAACCCCAAAAATGTTAATGCATGAAGATGTTATATTTAAGCCATTCTACAGTTTAATGTTGAACATTTGATGACTGTTATTTCTTAACTGTTTGCTGTTTTATACATTATACATGTACACTTGCCTACAAAACAAACTTTTGAGTTAAGTTTTGATTATATTAAAATGTTTTTAAGATGATTAAAACATTTGGGCACATCTGACCATAAAAATATTTGTACACGATCTAAAATAGCTTTTTAATTTAACCTAAACGAATTTCCTTTTCTGACACGTAGCCACGGGAACAAGGAAGTTTTCTCCTGTTTGGGAATTCAGTTGGCCGTTAATTTCTTCCTGGAGCGAGGTCACAATGACATCACAGTGTTTGTGCCTTCTTGGAGGAAAGAACAGCCACGGGCTGATGTCCCTATTACAGGTGAGAAAAGCAAACACGCTTTCGTTTGTTCTCCACTAAAACCGATCGCTACTTCCTCTATAAATTCCAATCACATGACTCAGAAATGATGCCCAGAAGCTGATGGACGTGTTCTATGTTCTGACATTCTCGCATGTGACCGGTTGTGTGAGGTCCCGGGGTTTTTAAACCTTTGATACTTCCTTGTAGTATGACATATAATAAAGGACGCAGTGGCACGTGCAAAGAAAGCTTTTGTTTGTAGCGACCGCTGGTGTTGCTGGGTAAGATTAGCCTGTTTGTGCTGTATGTTTGTCGACGCACAGTTTGACCCGAGTTTAAATGATGCATTGAGGCTGTAATAATTCTGTGTAACCAACAAATGAATTACAACGTGTCGAATGTTTCACTTCAGTTTTCCCAATGTTTTCCCAAACTGTAACCGAATGCCAAAAGGTAAACGCTGAATAAACAATAAACAAAGTGATTTGGTCTGTCAGTCAAATAAAAAAATATTAATGATCAGATACACTGTTTAATTCAAATACATTATAAATACGTCAATATTTGCCGTGGAAACTCGTACATAATCTCAATAAACGCAGCACTGTTGTCAAACATGTGATGGCGTTGATTTACAATCGTTTTACTTTTTAAATAATCAGATCAACACATTCTGCGAGAACTGGAGAGGAGGAAGCTGCTGGTTTTCACACCGTCCAGACGGGTGGCAGGAAAACGAGTCGTTTGTTACGACGACCGCTTCATAGTGAAGCTGGCGTACGAATCCGACGGCATCATTGTGTCCAATGACACGTACCGAGATCTGCAAGGGGAATGCCCAGAGTGGAAGCGCTTCATAGAGGAGAGGCTTCTGATGTACTCCTTCGTCAATGATAAGTAAGTGACCTCACATAGTAGATACATCTGTGATAATGAATCCTGTATGCTTGACTTTGACGTCCCCTTTTGTGTGCATAGATTCATGCCTCCAGATGACCCCTTGGGAAGACATGGTCCCACCCTGGACAACTTTCTAAGGAAGACTCCACGGTTACGCAAGAAGCAGCCGTGTCCGTACGGTGAGAACAGGCTGATTTGCATACAGTAGCTCAGAGATCGTGCAGTCACATGTTGGAGCAATTATACATTCAATGGCATGAGGGTGTAGCAGGTTTATCCCTTTTTGATGTTCGTGTGGTGTGACTATTATGATAAAACCAGATAAGAATAAACCAAATTCAGGAAATAAAATGATGATAAAATGACATCATGATGATAAATTCACTCCGGCCCTTACCGAACCTGTAAGATTACAATTACAATTACAGTAACAGCTACAGATTTGGCAAAGGCTTTTACCCACAATGACTTGCACTGCATTCAAGCTATACGTTTGATCAGTGTACGTACACTTGGAATCGAACCTGCAAACTTCCGTGCTGCTAACACAAAGCTGTAGTAAAAGGGCTACATGTTTAGCATTGTTTTTTTCAAATAAATTGATTCATTGCTGATTCATACTTTGTAGTGCTGCTCTGAAATGTAATTGCACTTTTGTAGAAATGTAATTATAGTGGAACCAAACCTTCTGAGGTGTGTACACTTTTGAACACAATAATTGGTATTATTGCTTTGTTTTGTAGAATATATGTAAATATCTGTTGAAAGATCTTAATCAGGGCACACTAAATGAGAAGTGAAAAGCGGCTTTTATGAGGCTGATTTTGCAGATTCTGTAGTCTGTGTGTAATCTCATAAGCAAAACCGAATTCAAATTCACAAATTCACACACTGTTTTCGATGTAGGAAAGAAGTGCACTTATGGAATCAAATGTAAATTTCATCACCCGGAACGAACCAAGCAGTCCCATCGTGCCCTTGCTGACGAGCTGCGGGACAAGGCCAAAATTTCCGCCACACCTCACAAACCACAGCCCATTTCTCCTGGGCAGAGTCAGAGTCCATCTCTAGAGGAAGTAACGGAACACAAACTGTCCCTGGACCCCAGCAGGTCTCTGAAGAAAAGCTGCGCTAGCGAAAACGTGCTTGTCGTGAAAGGAGTCCCTCAGCTAACTCAGAAAACGTTTTCTTCGAAGAGAGAACGCCTTCGTTCTTTGCCTTATGGATCCCAGGAGCGCTTGGATTCTGGCTTGGGTTCCTATGAAAGTCATTTTCATGAAGCACCCCAGGTGGACCACTACCCTGGAATTGACCATAGGAAGTTCAAACCTTCCACCAGTGGGTGGCATCATTGGGTTCCAGCTAACACACAACCCTGCAGTTGCTGCTCTCATGAGTCTCAAAGTGTCAGTGGAGGCAACCAGCATCACAGCCTGGGCTTGTCCAATTCACCAAACCCAGACCGGATGGGTTACGTTCAGCCCCGTTATCATTCATACGGAGGAGAGCCGGTTTACCCATCTGCCCACATGTCACAGTTTCCGTTTCAGCACAGCAGGGGCCCTTCGCCCCAGCATGGCTACTGGTCTGATCATTATGGTGGCTATCCTCCAGCATCCCTCCAGCAGGAAGAGAGAGCACATGGACACTGGTCCCCGTCCAAACCCAGTCCTCAGTGGTCTGAGAGGGAGCAGATGAGAAAGAAGCTGCTGGCGATTTTTAATGCGAGGTTAGTGGACCAAGCCATGGAAATGTTTCCCTATATTGTCGACCCGCAAGAACTGGTTGCAGAAATTCTGACCCTTCAGTCCAAGAAGGGAACGTTATAAGTCTCTGTTTAAAAAACGTGTGTTGAAGGACTGTCAGTAGTGCCTAAAAAGACATTTTAACTTGGAACTTTCTGTTTTTGTCATGCCACTCACAGCGAATTCTCATTGGTCCAAAATCCTTTTTCACATTGTTGAATTTTACCATCAGTCATTCTGATTCTGACTGCAATTTTCTTTTTTCACCTTCATTTCACTATCAATGAGTAGAGACAGTTACTTCTATGTTTTGTGATTTAAAAAGGAATTGGGTCATGTCTGTTCCGGTCCTGTTACAGTAAACAAAATACAGTAAATGTCAGTGTGACACAGATGCTCAAAAACGATTGTGCTATATGGAATATGTGCGATACGTTTATAAATCATAATAAAGGCATATTAATGTCAGCTTATATTTTTAAAATGAAGCTTAAACAATAGACTGTTGACACAAGCCTGTCTTGAGTAAATATTTGTGGCTAATGGACCAAATGTTTTTATTTGTATTGTATTTTTTAACTTGTATATGGTAAATTTTGGTAAATCCACAACTGGTTGTGTAAACCAGCAGGGTGTTTCCCTTTTACTAAAGTTCTCAAGGGAGTTTATTTGGTTTGTCAGCATTTTTGGCAAAAGTGTGATAACACGACACAAGGAGTGTTATAAGTTGTGGTTCTGCATCTGCAGTACCGTGTAAAGGTGCCGGCACTGTGTGCCATAACTCACCGATGTGTTCATCAGAAGTAGCGGGCTGGTGGATGTGTACACACCCTTTGGTGTACTTTTTCTTTTGTGTTGATTACACCTTTTCTCTTTTTCTCTCAACCTTTCTGACATATATCAAAACATAATGTGAAATGATTTAGCCTCGAGTTCTCAAATGTAAAAACCCAAGAAACAGAAGCCGGGCTGTTTTCACAGCGCAGGTAATGGACAAGAAAGACCATTAGGTGCCTTTGTTTGCATTGTTTGAAGTTATTGGGAGTCTGTAATATTAGTAGGCAATATTTTGCCAGTTCTTGTGCATGTTAAATTGTGATTTGTGGTTCTCTCGTTAAAAAAACGTTTTATGGGTTTATCTTGTGTGTCTGACATGAAAATAAATGATATTTATGTACAAATATCAGTCTTGAACATTGTTTTATATATACACACACATAAATATATATATACAGTATATATACACACACACACATATATAAATATATATACATACATACATACATTGTTATGTGTATATATGTATATGTGTATATACACACACATATATAAGTGTGAGGTTTGAATGTACATTTAAATATAATTTAAATGTATTTTCATAGTTGTTCTTCTGCAATAGGTGTGTGAACATACATCTAGAACAAGCTGGGACAGACCCAACCTGTAGAAAGCATTGGCTGGAGGGCATGTGTGTCAACTGTGAGGGATGCGTTCCACATAAGTCACACGCTCTTTCCTAGAATCCCCTTATATACATTGTGTACAGAATAGATATGACAGATAAACTTACACCCCCTCAGGCAGAGACATCACATACTAGACAAAACTGTAACTATTTTCATCCTTCATTTTGAACGCTAAGTGCTACAACGTCAGGAAAATCAGTCCTTTCCTGTCTGAGCACGCAACACGGCTCCTAGTCAGTAAAACGAGCGCATGTCACACTCCTACTGACCGCACACCACTGGCTACCTGTAGCCGCCCGCATCCGATTTAAATCTCTTGCCTAAAGACACTTGCCTTTAGGACAGTCACCAGACATATGTCCCCTCCCGCCAGCTACGGTCAGTTAATGAACGACGTCTTATCGTCCCCCCACAATGAGGTACCAGATCACTCTCTTAAACTCTCACCTACTCTGTTCCTTTGTGGTGGAATGAGCTGTCAGACTCCACCCGAGCTGCTGAGACCATCACAACCTTCAGAAAACAACTCAAAACACCTGTTTCACACACACCTGACTGATCCCTACTGCTCGAACTCTCTTTCCTACAAAAAACACCTTCTGTTTATCCTTTCTCTAGTAACAGAGTACAATAGACACTTGCAAATGTAGCTTGTAGACTCGGCTTGTTGGTTCCTAGGATAAAATGTTTAATGTTCTCGTTGATTTGGATAAAAGCATCTGCTAAATTAATAAATGTAAATGTAGGTGTTAATTGTCTGCTTTTGTGTAACCGTGTTGGGCTTTCTGAAGCGCTTGTCCCTTTTGAGAGTTTGCATTTACGCAACAACTAGTTATTTCAGAAGAACATTAGTCAACAATTCAACAAATTCTTCTTGTATAGTAGGCCCAGCTCGTTACATATTTATGTCCCTTGAATATGAGGTGCCCCTCAAAACGCAGAGCACATACAATTACCTTAGAATTTATTTTTAGTTGTTTTCCAACATAAACAGGTTCATATATTTTATTTGTTCTATAAAAAAACTAACAAATTGATGTCACTGGTTTTCTCACCACTTACTGACAACTGACATGATGCTTTAAGATAAAGACGAGGTGAGCTAGTTTGTGATGGTTTTCATCCTGTTAATCTATTGTCATATCTCTAACTAAATTTCGCTGACACAAAACCAGGTCCTTCTGACATCATCCTGCAGGAAGTGAGATTGTTTTAGTGGAAAAAAACAACAGTACTAACTAAGTATTAACTGATTTGATGAATTAAAAGATTTTTGTATTTGTTTTGTTGTTTGTTATTTTGTTTCCCTCACAAAAAGTTTTATGTCGGTAATGGTACGGTAATGTCAATTTCAATAGATGTTTAAATTTTTTTTTTAATAATTTACTTAAAGTTGACACTCTCATGTAATCTTAACTATGTTTTAGTACCCAGAGTGTATTTTTAGGTTACATGTACACATCCAGAAGACCCTTTTTCCCAAAGTGACTAAAAGTACGTTAAAGCTATACATTCAATCCAAGCTATTCCAAAAAAAACTCACGGACAAGTCACAATTAGTTGATCCATCCCATATTGAGCAATGTCTAAATTTAGCTTTTTGGTTTGGTTTGAACCTGTTACTCATGCTGTAGATATAGTTACAATGAACAAAGTTTGTGTTGGTCTTCGTCATTTCAGATGGAAATTTCGGCACACAGCAGCATGAGTGCTGACGTCAGAAACCAAAAACAGTGTCAGATGTCACAATAGATTAAATTTATCAGGGGAAGTGTTGTTGTATTTCCGTTTGGGTGAAGAGGAACAGAGGTTTTTGGCGGCATGCTGTTTCAGCTTCATGACGACGCCGAGAGCATGTGACAGCACGTGCTGCTTACAAAAGGGTAACATGATGATACAGCATCTGACCTCAGGTTTTAGATAAATCCATCAGTAAAATCATAACTTCCCAAAACCAGTGTAATCCATCTGCAGTGGCATGGGTCATACTTTCCAGTCATGCTCACTTCCCCTGGGTTACCACCTTACAAAATATCAGACCCCTGACATTCTAAACTGGTGTCATGTGTTTTCTCTGAATAAAATCTACAGAGATAATCTGAATATACACTTTTAATGACCAAAACTCAGGAGATCAGGAGAACGCAAAATACCACAACCAAACACAAACATGAACTTAAGAACTGACCAAGGAGCCGCATTTTGGATATTTCTGAAAAACACTTTATAGTCATTATGTAAAATCCTTTATAGCAAAAGAGCCCTTTGAAAGTCTTTTGACTTCTATTGTACTCTATTGACTTCTTTGATATTCTATTGTAGATTAACCATGAGTTAACATCATTTCATCATGAGTTAACATCATTTTATCATGAGTTAACAATTTTATCACGAGTTAATTAGTAATTTAGTGCTTTAGTTATGCCTTAGTTAAGATCACTATACTGTAAAGGTTACGTAGCATATTGGCATTCCTGTGAGTATAAAATCATGACTGTGTTAATGACTCATGGGTAGTATTATCAAGTTAGTCTTTAATACCAAGAGCTGGTATGACACCAAATGTCACCCACATTTCCTGTCTCATTAGCCACCCGTTATTTGGTAAAACAGGCTTGGTTTCCTGTACCAACTAAGTGGGTGTATCAAAGTACTTTAACTCAGGGATCAAGTAAGATTAATTTCTCAGCTATCTGAAAGGTTGCGATAGAGAGAATTCTCTATAAATGTTGTGACTGGCAAAAGGCAAAATTGTTTCGTGCGTAAGATTTTAAGGCAAACATCATTATCAGTGTTTTGTAAGCAGGACTTACTGGCTGCTTAAGGTTAGAGAGCTCCAACTTCTGAGTATTAAGAATTAAACCTTGGGGTTACTAGTTAGTACTCAGAGGTTAAATTATGGGGCATATTTTGTCTCATAGTTTGAAGAGTTCATCAAACTTAGAACTCCTCTAAATGGGGACATTCCATAGACTTATATTGTTTTTACACACAGCTAGTTATAAACAATATAACCAAACCCTATTTGACACTTTAACACTAACCTGCAGGTAAATAACAACAGGTAAAGACAGTTAACACGGCTCTACAGACGGTACAGTATGGTGTTATAATGCAGTAGAAATCATTATGAGTAAATAGCGGCCTCTGCTGGACTCTATTGACAGTTACTTATGTGAACACACAGTGATTTTCATATTGAATAATGTGTTCATGTACTTTACCTAATGTACGCGTCTCTAGTTACTTTAAAAGACACTTATGTGCATATACGTACTTACTTATTCGTAAAAGCTGTAATGGCTTTGTCTGCTAATATATGAAAACAAAAAACACGATTTATTCATTGCTATTTTAATCGCATTACCGAAGTGCATTATAGACGTAATTATATACGTAATCACACTTTTAACGTCGCGTAAGAGTTTGCGCTGCATTTTGCGCCATACATATACAGCTGGAGTTATGACGTCACACACGAGAGAAAGTGAAACTCCTCTGGTGAACGGGGATATAGAGGCCCTCACTATTTAAACTTAACTGTTTAATCTGTTTTAATGCACGGTCATTGCAAAGTGTAGTGAAAACATCGGATTCTCACGGGTAAGTGAGAGAAATATAACAGATTTCACTGAACAGATTTATAATGTTAGTGGTCTGGTTAAGTAGGTCAGTGGAAGACGGACAGAAGCAGGTTTAGTGACGGACAGAAGCAGGTTTAGAGTCAGTTTGTCATTGGCGCGTTTTGTTTCAGGCATGTTCTACTTTATTCGTATTTATTCGGCTAGATGATTATTTATTTGTATTCTTTTTTTAATACATTAAAAATTGTAGTAACCGTATTTTTTTTGTTACACTGATTACCCTCTTAGTTTTACCACAAATTCCATGGTTAAACTATATTTGCTG
>JAZGTJ010004320.1:0-31353 GCA_036877575.1 Botia almorhae | reverse complement strand
GGTAATGAACGCACATGTCTTACATAACACACAACGCCCGCAGTAATAAACCCCCTGTGTGAACCACTGTTCTACAGAGACTTCTCAGGCAAGCTGCCAAAACCTAAAGTTGCTGACCACTGCAGAAGATAACATGTGCTTGTTACACTTTTGGGTCACATGACCCGTCTTATCTGCAGAGTGAATCAGCCACAGAGTTACAAAGTCTAATACTCAGGGTAAAATATCTCGTTTCTGTTCACTCTGACATGGAACTAGATAAACAGTTTTAAAGTCCGCACAGAACCAGTTAAAACGTCTGAAATGTGGAGGGTTTACACATCTTCAGCCGATACTACCAACTTCTCAAATATATGAAAACACAAATGTGCTTTATCCCCTGTTAAAGGTATGTAAAGTAAGGCTAAAGCATGTCATTTCTGCAAAACTAGCTTCACAAAATGGTACCGCAACTTTAAAACAGAACTTTTCACCTAACTTTACACAGCACATCTGTTATTGCGAGTGTCACCCATTTCTGACCCGCCCTTACGTAGCACTCAAAAACAAAACCAGTGGTGTGTAGCTTTACATGTCTATGAGACATGCATAATGAACTTGCATGTAACAGCTGTAGGAAAATTTCATGAAAATGTTTCTGGGCACAAAAACTCCACATTTTGTAAAATGATACATTGGTAGATAAGTGGAATAACTGAAGATATTCTCTTGTTTGGAAGAGTTGATAGAACTTCCCAAACAATATTAGTTAATGGTAAGAACTGTCAAAACGTTCAGGCTTGATTTACAGAATAAAATATTAGCAGGATATAATAAAATATTATTACATCCGTTCGCATGAGTTCAAATATTACAATAAGCAAATAAACAGAGAGAAATGTTCTTTCTTTCTTTTAAGGCGGCAAGGAGAAAAAGCAAACGACAAACCACAAGTAAATCCCTATTAAAGCTGTAAGAACAATGAGTGAATGCACAAACAACTGGTTTTGTTTAAGGGGACAAACATGCTGTACCCCACTGAGATCTGGTTCTATCATGCTGGAATGTACCAACCCACTGCAAACAGAGGGGGGGAGCTCTGCGTGGATTATACCAACCTGTGAGAGTGCAGAGAGAATAAGGGGGGGTTTCTGGAGCCAGCTGGTCCAGTATTATGGGCTGGGGCACGCAGAAGGATGGGTTCTCTGGTTCCAGCTGAATCACTGTCTGTTCCACACAGAATATTTGACCTGGTTTTGTGGAACAGATCAACAGAGTTATGTCACAGCATGTTCCACAGAGAAGGTTCAGAAGAAAGACAGCTTCAAGATTTATGGAGAAAACCTCAAGATCTTATGACGGTTCAGACATGAAGCAGCAACCACAGAGAATTTTAACCTGAACAAACTAATTGCTCAATGCATGATGAAGCATTAATGTGAACATCTCAAAACACAACATTAACACAATTTTAAATTTGAAAAATGAAGACTAATATAGTTAGGACCCCTACATCTGTCTTTCTTTCTTTCTTTCTGTCTGTCTGTCCTTTTTTCTTTCTTTCTGTGTGTCTGTTTTTTTCTTTCTGTCTGTATGTCTGTCTGTCTCTTTCTGTCTGTCCGTCTTTCTCTTTCTGTCTGTCTTTTTTCTTTGTCTGTCTGTCTGTCTGCCTTTTCTTTCTTTCTGTCTGTCTTTCCTTCTTTCTTTCTGTCTGTCTCTCCCTCCTTTCTCTCTCCTTTCTCTCCCTCCCTCCAAATATGATCAGAGTACATTCTTGATGATTTATTATGATTTTAGTATGATTTATTTTCACAGTGCGAAAAACTTCTATTACACTTCACTTATCTATACTTATGAGCTATGAAAGCCTGCCAATAACCAGAGGCAAAAGCAATTATGATAATTATAAGAGACTATCATTATAAAACAATGACACATTGATCAGCACTGAAATGCCCTTTTGGAAATATCAACCTCTGGCTGTACACAATATAATCATGCAGGTGAGCTTTATGCATGGATAGCTGGAGATGTACCTCGCTCTTTCACTGCGTCTCTGAACCTCAGAACAGGATGCTCCTGCGACAGGTCCAGCGCCCGTGTTACCGAACTCCAGATCAGACAGGAAGGTCTCAAACACACGGTCACTGTTTTCTTGCTGCTGGGCTCCTTTTGAAGGCTGGGGTCTGTCACAAACAGCAACATCTCCCCTGCCTGTGTGCTCTGAGGGGAACACGTATAAAAAACATCAGCGCATCAGTTCTTGTGTAAAACAGCAACGGATATCTAGACATCATGAGATTATCAGGACTGGATGGTATCACTGCCTTTTGAGTACATTAAAGGGATAGTTCACCTAAAATTAAAACTCATGTCATTTCAAACCTGTGTGACCATTTTGCTTCTGAGGAACACAAAAGAAGATATTTTGAAGTATGTTGGTACAGTGGCACCCTTTGACCCTTTTCAAAATATCTTCTTTTGTGTTTCACAGTAAAAGTCACGTAGGCTTGGGATGACAGAGTAGTAAATGGATAGTTTTTATTTTTAGATGAAGTATCCCTTTAATAAAAGTGTGTCAGTTTCACAATCTACCAAAATTCTTGTAAATGCCTCATTCACATTTTCAGTTTTCTTTTAAGTAGCGTGTTAGTATCGTGTTGAATTATTATTACAGCTGGAGTGTGTCATTTCTGTGTTGTTCTGTATTCACCAAACAGAACAGCATAAACTGATTGTTAATGTAAAAAGGAGTCAGAATTTTGGAGGACATGTCCACCTGTCTACACTGGCCCTTCTATCACCATAAAAATCATCATTAATAATGCATTAAAATCTCACACAACTACAGGTGTGTGAAAGTACACAGGAGTTTGTTGGTTATTTATTGCACAGCGGGTTGACTAGACAAGACCTTTCAAAAACACACACATACTATTCTGTCACTGTTGCATTAAAATCGCTTCGAGGGCAGTTTCCCAGACGAATGGTTCCTATACACACCTACGCAGACACGCAATGACAACAGTGAACGAATCAAAGCAAATCAAAACACAAGCGTCTGTCAAGTTGCGTATCTGCCGGTGCGTAAGTGTGACCTTGCACCCCGTACAAATAAATGACTGATTATCAGACCCAAGTCCACAGCGCAGGTTCATCAGACCGGCCATGTAGATTAGCCACTGGATGATGTCACTGACGGTAAGCTAAGCTCAAACGGAGTGTGAAGCTTTTCAAAAGTATTTCCCAAGGTGTCTGCAAGCCACCCTGAGGGGTGAAGATTTGGCAACCCTGCTGGGAAAGCAGCTACGATGGTTTTCTTAAGAACACGATCAATGAAAACGCTACAACCTTTTTGTCACACACTTTCAGAGCGAAGAGAGCGTGGAACACAGATGACAAACGCTTGTCTGAGGTGTGTGTGCGTGGAACCCATTAACGGTTCTGTAAAGATACGTTCATGAAAAATGTACCAGCAGTTGTTTATGAACTACAGTAGCTCGAAAGCTGCAACAACAACCTGAAGATTCATCCTATGAAAAAGAGAGAGAGACAGAGAGAGAGAAAGAGAGAGAGACACAGAGAGAGAGAGAGAGAGAGAGAGAGAGAGAGAGAGAGAATGATTAGTATGTACATTGCATGTATTTTGTTGCTTTAAAAAAGCAATTTCTAAAATATTTTACAGCTGACCATAACCATAGTATTTTATTAATTTCCATGTCCCTTTCAGACATAAAAAACACCATTTTAATATTCTCTGATATTTTCAGCTTCTCCACAGGAGTGAAAAGCATGCAGGATAAAACCGGTCTTTGCCTGATTGATCTAGTTTTAGCACGTTTTACCTTAATGATCTCTGACAGTGTCTGTAATACAGGTGGTCGATACAGAGGGGACACAGTGTCCAGTGATAAGGGAACCATGTGACCCTGCTCAACACTCAACCTATAGCAGAAGCTAGGCGGTGAAACACTCTCCTGAAACATACAAAGCACATCTCACATCTTAAATACACAATTACACCCTATCTCAGCTCTTAAATACACAATTACACCCTATCTCAGCTCCTAAACACACAAACTAGACAATAAACACACAAAACTGTGGAAGTTCTGAAAGTTTTTTTACATGCACTTATAAGTATGTCATGATGTGGATGTTTGGACTTTGTGACTCGCAAGACAAGTGGAATCTTCTAAAGACAAAAGGTACGTGCAATTAATCTGAATCAAACATGGCTGCGATTTACAAAACGACGTGCACCATCGAGACCTACGCTGGAGGACTGCAGAAGATCTCCATGAGATTTTGGGGCAACCAGCGGAGGCCACAGACTGTCAATCATGCTGAAGAGAGAACATCTGCGAAGAGACAAAAGGGGAAAACAGGGTTTCGATCTCTGGACACACAAAACAGTAGCAAAGATGGAGTGTTTACACTGTCAGTCCCATTAGCTTTAGTGAGTCTGACATGTTGCCAGGTGGAACTTACATTGGAGATTAACTGTGTCTGCTGACACATAAGATCGGTTTCACTAGCAGGCTGAGACATGTTAATTCGCACACACACATTTATGTGGAGGTAAACAGTGTCATTAAAACATCCAACAACTACATCAACCCTTGATGAAAGTGCTGTTCATTTATTCTTTGGCATGACGATTGTTATTTTAGCCGAGTGTTGAGCTTCTTCAGCATTGCAGAAAGACAAGCATTGTGAACAGTTGTGAATATAATGCATCGTCACATCAAGCTAACGTCACGGAAATTAAATCGGCACTTTGGGTTAAGCAAAAAAACTCTCCTCTAATCAGATAAAAACAATTTCTTCATTTCCTCCTAATGGTTTAATTACAGCTTCCTCAGGTCGGTGTAGTGGAGTTCTCTGTGGAACCTTTCTGGAAGGTTCTCCACTATTGTCAGGCTATACAACTGTTCAGCTTTATCTTTAAGAGTGTGGAAGAGTGATTCAGAACAGGTTTCACCGTCGTCTTAATCACAGTCTAGCCCCCCCCCCGCCTCTCGGACCCGTTCAACCGGCCCATCCAGTCCAGCAGGACTAGAGACCTCTTGCTTGTCATTGTACTGAGACACTTTACTGAGGGCAGGCTCACCCAGCATGCAGTTGGGGTCACTGGGGACAACGAGTAAATCATCTATATATTTGGTTACATCAGTAACAGTAGAGACATATGGTTCATGTCTAAACATACATCCGCACTTTATCACCCATTTACCACAGTTTTAGAGTGTTTAACCGCCTTCCAACAATGCTGCTAAAAGCGTTCGAAATCAAAAACAAACATGAGAAACTAAAGGAACACACGTTCACAAGCTGCAATCCGTAACTTTTTTATAGTTACAAATCAACAAAAATTGATTAGTACATCATAAACCAGCGATCAAAATACTTTTCTTACCTCACCCCGATTCACAATGATAAGTTTATAATAATGATTTAAAACCGATTTCCCGGGAAATGCCAGTTTGGCTTCAACATACGTAAAGTACGTAAAGTAACCTGTAATTTTATGTTTCAAACAGAGATGGCGACAGAGAGGCAAAATTTACAGATGGCCGCTTTAAATGGCGTTAAGAACCCCAGAAGTTTAACAGAAACCTGTTGTATTGTGATCCACACCAAAACATTTTGTGTGAAGGAAAAGTTCACCTGTTCTAATTTACTCAACCTCATTTCAAATCGTGTTATTTTTGTCTTTCAGCGGAACACTGAAGGAAAAATCTCCCACATGGCTCTCAAATTTCATTCACGCTTGTGTACATTCATACACGGCACCTCAAAACATGACGCGTCATGTTGACAACATATCCTCGGTTCAAAGTCTCTCGTTACTGATTGCGACAAATTGTGTTGGAAGGTTTTGAACTGCTTATAACTGTAAATGAATGTACAGCCCAGGGTAAGATTTCCAGCAAGTATCATGTCTTCTTTTGTGTGATTAAATACGATTTAATAAGGTTTGGCGCAACAAAGGAGCGAGTAAACGACAACAACCTTTTTTAGTGGACAACAATTTAAACTCATAGTTCACCCAAAAATGAATATTCTTCCATCATTTACCCATCATTCCAAACCTTTCATTTATTTCCTCTGTGGAACACAAAAGAAGATATTTTGAAAAATGTCTCACTGGTTCTGTGTCCACACAATGGAAGTCAATGGGTGCCATTGTTGTTCGGTTACCAACTTACTTCAAAATGTCTTCTTTTGTGTTCCTCAGAAGCAATAAAGTCATGCAGGTTTGGAATGACATGAGGGTGAGTAAGTGATACATTCAATATTCTATTCATCATACACATAGATGTTGATACGCAATAACTGTTGGGTCTGTGGACACGGCTCGTGGTGAGCTCTCTGGAAACACGTCACTGGAATTTCCAATCACATGCCGTCCTTAATTTAAACAGCATGTATGTTAAAAAGGGACCAGCGCACAACCTTGGGTGAGATGATTTATGTGGTGGGATGCCAGGAATACCCATCACAGATGTAAATCTCACTGGCCATGCGAAACACAGGGAGTCGCTCATCTGAGCAGATGCGAGTGAAAACAGAAGCTAATCTGGAGTTTCTGCTCGATGGAATGCTGCAAGATTTATATTGTAAGATTGTAAGATCGTAAGACTTCTGCTGCAAGACTTCTATTCGTCTTGGAAAATAACCAAAAAAAATCTATTTTTAATTATTTCGTAATCAAATTTTAAATCAAAATCACTGTTGATTAAAAAAGGCAGATATATTTTGCGCTAACTCTCCTTATAGCTACAGTGGACACAAAACAGGAAATGAGCCAGACTCAAACTTCTGTCCCCCATATGAGCACCCCAGCATAATGTACCGGTGCAAGTGCCCTGCTAGGCCATGGCTCTATCAAAACAACATTTCTGGGGAAATGACTGTGGGTGTGATCTGCTTTACAGACCTCAAGAACTCTTACTGAAGTAATTAAGAGGCGTTTTTTGAATTAGCAGGATGTTATTGCTGCGAAGTGATCACATGACGTCGTCTGTCTCACCTGTCACGAGTGAGACGCTGGATGACCCTCAGGCCCCGGAGGACACAGACACGCCCCTCCAGCTGCTCAGAGCTCTGCTGGACCTCCGAATCTGAGGACACGCGCTGGAGCAGGACATCAGCGAACATACCGTAACCATCCTGAACTAGAGCACACAGCCTGAGAAAAAAGATAGAGAGAGGGAGGAGAAAGAGAGAGAGAGAGAGAGAGAGAGAGAGACATCAGTGAACATACCATAACCATCCTGAACTAGAGCACACAGTGTGAGAGAAACAGGCAAAGATGGAGAGAGAATGGGGGGACAGAGAGAGAGAGAGACATCAGCAAACATGCCAAACCATCCTAAACTACAGCACATAGCCTAAGAGAGAGAGAAAGATAGACAGAGGGGTAAGAGAAAGAGAGAGATGATGGAGAGGAAGAGAGGAACAAAGAGGGGGAGTGAGTGAGAGAGAGAGAGAGAGAGAGAGAGAGAAAAGAGGAAGAGAGGAGAAAAATAAGAAGGTAAACAGTGACTTCATTAGACTTGTGACATATTGTGGCTCAAATCTGATTGGATGAACTACATTTTACACAATTTATAAACCTGTGACAATTCAATTCTATATTGATGCACAAACCACCAACAGCCTACAGTCAAAGTAACAAACTGTATCACAACTGTTTGCTGTAATGATTATTATTATATACAAATGCAATTATTTATTAATCACTGAACACAGACAACACAGAGCTGCTGTTGATGAGTCATGGTGATTGAGTGAAACAGATACAAACAGGCCTCAGATCAGACCATGTGAACAACCAAACTGGTTTGCCATCAGGTCTGACAACTGAAGTGAGCACTGCATGTACAAGGAGCATGGAGAGCGTTATTTCTGACACCCGCCGTGATTATTTAACCACAACTAGTACAAAGACAGAGAGGATAAAACAAATATTAAGATGACACAGTAGAAAGTTCCAAATTCAACAGGCATTTGAGTTCTTTCAGAAACCATACTGTGGAAAACCATATTTATAAATAAGCGGCGCACGTATGTAAATAAAGCGCAGATGAGGGTCTCTGATTAAGAGGCAACAGCACCCCAACAACAAACACAGTCATAAACACTAATACAGTATACAGATGAATGTTTAGCCTGGCACCAGACAGCCATCAGTTAATGACATGATATACGGGCTGACTCTCAGAGGACGCATGCCTGTGTTTCTACACTCAAAACGATATTTTTGCAGGTATTAATAGTTTTCAGAAAGTCACTTCATAGAGACTGGAGACGTTTTTGGAATCACTAAACCACAGGACTAAACAAACAAGCTGGTATTTAAATATATATTCACATGACAGAGAAGCGATTGCACAGTACAGACGGACCTAGTGTATAAAAATAACACATGATTTATACATTCATTTTAGAAACAGACTCGGTCTGCTTCACAAGCTAATTTAGTTTAACGAACAGATTTCGAGTAGAGCAACGTTTACAAACATTGTTTTCTGGATCATTCCAGCGCTAGCTGCGCAAATATACACCGTATATTTGAGGAAATTTAGCATCACAGTTTTGAAAACCTCCCATTAATTTACACTGTTAGAATGTTTACCATTCCAAATACTAAACTACATTAATGATGTCACTGTAATATTGGTTTATCCAATCAAGATTGATTATCTTGCTTTTATTTGCATAATGAATTGCGATTGGTCCCATTTATCTTCTTAACCATTTTACATCATTTACACAGAACCATAACACAAGCTTATCTACAACTTTACGCGTATGACCTCCAGAAAATGATTTTTCATTTAATTTCACTTGCTTTCATCCGTCCACATTAAGAGTGAGTTTCTGCTCTGAATCTATTCCCATCCGATTTTGGATGACATTTCAGGTTATGTAAAAACGTCATACTGTCACACTCAGAGAGAAACTTCTGAAAGCACTTTCTCTCTCTGAAGAGACATCGTGTTCGACCCAGAGTGGGCTAAAACCCCAAGATGTTTCGCATTAAAACGTTTCCACTCCAAGCACTGATAAACGTCCAAAAGTGAATCAAAAGGAAATCAGCTTCCAGGTCCGACTAAAATAATACAGAATATGCAAAAAGCAGAGTATGGAAAGCTTTATCAGAACAGAAAGTCGATGACGACGATGGGTTAATATCAGGTGACCTTTGATGAACTGCGATAGGCGTATCTGATGTTGTCTTGACCTTTTGTTACCTGTTCTGTGGCTGCTAAAGAACACAGAGGTTAGGGGAGGTTGGTGCTCTGAACACTGGGGCTTGTTTAGACCCGTGTGGTAGTGAAACCAGAGAACAGCAGGGGTGACAGTGCAGTAGCATTCTGTGGCATGGGCAGGTTGTCATAAACAACCCTCGTTTTTACACCCCTCTTGTCCGTTTCGGGCGCTTCCTCTCGCACGGCCAGACAGGGGGGTTAGGTCTCTGTCATTGGTCAGCTGCAGTCACTAGCCACTTTCAGGAATTTGTTATTGTGAGCGTTCGCAGGAATTCGGAGCAACTTGGGGGCGCTTCCAGGAACTGGATCCATTGAGCTTGTCCAAACACTCGCACACAAGTAGAGGACACACACATACACACTTCACACACGACTACTCGATGTAGGCTCCCCACTCCCCTTCATTTCCTTCACACATACACAAAAAACCTCTCTGCGGCTGATTGGTCGAGGCAGAGCGGGCGGGAGTGCTTCCGGGTGACATGGGCCAATGGGAGCAGGGCTTTTGATAAACAGGGCTGTAACTCGAGACCTAAAGCACATTGTGTTCCACTTTCTTCTAGAAAACATCCAGCCCCTCCTGTCAATGAACAGAGAACTTCTTCAGCTTGTTTGCGCTGCTCCGAGTTCTTACTGGAACAGCATATCTTCTTGGACATGAAGTTACATCGTAATTATTGCCTGGAAAGCGGCCACAGAAACTCAAGGAAGAGAAAGAAACTACAAAAACCGAGAGGACGTAATTGCAAACGAACAGTCCAAAATCCACATAACTGATTCGTAATGAGATGGGTTGGTCTCGTTGAGGCAAAACACATGAACAGTCAAGCAAACAGAGAGATGTTGTCAACATCTGAAAACGCATGTCAGAGCGTATAAACAGGGAAATGGATTTCATACACAGCCATAAAATTTGATTCGAAACACGTTGGTTGCGAGTTCATAAACGAGCCAAGAGTTTAAATACAGAGAACAACACATACATTTACCGCTGTCTCGACTAGCAAATGTATAACATGAATATATATTAATGCTAGTTTAAAGGTTGGGGGAATTTAGTTGAGCGTTCTGTTTGCAAAAAGTTTGGAAAAGAGAAAACGAGAACAGAAAAGAGCAGGCCAGAGAAAAGTCAAGCTAATGAACGTTTCCCTGACAAGGCTCGAAGCAGCCTCGTCAAGGCAGAAGGCAGAAGCAGCTAATACTTAAAAAAAACATTAAACACACGGTATGAAAATAAATAAATCAAGCACATTGCTCAAAACAAATAAACAAACACACCTCATTTTGTTAGAAAATGGCGAATAACCTTTCTAAATAAAAAACTGAAATGCTCGTCTCCATAAATGATTCCCTGGATAAATTCGCATCAATTCAAAACCAAACACCAAATCAAGAACATTCCAACAATCTATCGTACATTCGGAAAGATCATATTTAAAACGGAACACTTATGGTTAACGTGTGGGTTTGTTCAAACAATAATAGTAGTATTGATTCTTATCAATACAAGTATTGAGTAGTATTGATTCGTCCTTAGCAAACACCAATAAATAGTCCAAATGAGAACACAATCTGAATCCAGACCTCTCTCTCTGTTTCCTACAAGCTTGTTTTTCAAGTTTCCACTGTATTTAAACAGCATCAGCATGCTGTTTTATTTATAGGTGCTCTGCATAAACCAGACAGAAAGGAATCTAGTGGAATACATCTTTACAGGTCTGACGGTCATATCTCCTCCCCCCACACTGCCCTCGAACCCTCCACCACCCTGAGACACGTTGTTTTGTTGTCCTAAATGCACGTGGTCCTGTGCTGATGAAGGGAGATGGAAAAAGAGAGAAAGTCACTTGACTGCTGTCGGTAACCGGATCCTCGTCAGACACTGCAGTATGTGTGTTGACGGGATGACAATGTCCCTCATTGGTCCAAACCTGCTGTGGGTGATGGTGCAAATGGAGCCAACACACACACACACACACACACACACACACACACACACAAGGTTACTTATATAAATGGGGACACTCTAACCCCAATTTTACAAATGCATTTTTTTTACTATATTTTTATAGCATTTATAACATTTTTGCAAGTGACTATGTCCCCTGACTTTTGGGTAAATTTGTCCTCAATAAGACACACACACACACACACACACACATTTAATTAACCCTAACCTACACTATAACCCTACACTATAACAGAAAACGTTTTGCATTTTTATGTTAAAAAAATGATTTACTCCATTTCTCTAGCGTTTTACAAATGAGGACGTCCCCAAAAGTAGGTTTGCAAATTTGTCCCCCCACACACACTATACATGTAAATAAATAAAAATGAACAATTAATATGCAAGTTTCTCAGCTGTGAATCTCTACTTTTAAAAGACATAAACACGGTTTCTAGGTATATATCTGTCTGCTTGACATCTGTCTAAAATGACACTCTGTACAGCATCAGTCGATTCTGCTATCCCATAATTTCCCCCTTGTGATTTGCTGCTTATCTTGGCACTGGTTCTCAGGTTAAGCATAAGAATATAAACTGCTTGTGTGCTTGTGTTTCTAGCAGATGAACAATAAACAGTCGACCTCTGCACAGCGCCATGTCTTTGGTCATCTGACTATGTTTGGTTTGGCGTCGGCGCCATCGCTGTTCACAATATTTCACAGATTTTTTGCCTAAAAGATCTAGTTGCTGCAATAATAAATAAAATAATATATAATATTTATTTATAATTACGAAGAAAAATGGGATGCAAGCCATATCAGGCCACCCAGAGCACGCTAGCAACCCCACAGTAACGCACTAAAACACACCTCAGAACACCTTAGCAACACCTTGGGAACCACTCACAGCACAGCAGCACTGCGGCATTCAGTTTGGAAGAATCAACAACATTTTTCTTTAGTTTGGTCACCCTGTCGGTCCACAGCCAGATTTCGAACATCATTTTTGTTTGTTCTGCACAGTCACAGTTTTTTCTGCTTCTCTTAGAAGCATGTGGCTATGGATCGCTGACATTGCTGGGCTTAATTAGAGATGTTTGTAAAGTTTTACCATATGGCCTGGAGAACTGTGTGTGTGTGTGTGTGTGTGAGTGTGTGAGTGAGAGAGAGAGATAGAGAGAAAGATAGAGAGAGAGTGTGTACTTTGAGTACTGGGAGGAGTTGTTTGGTTAGTCATTGACAGAATATGGAGCAAAAGTTGCTCTCTTTCTTTATTTATCACTCTTACGAGCACCAGTGAACTTAAGATCAAACAACAGCCGAATTATACAGTCACCAGAAACACATCATGTTCCCGAGACGTTACATTAAACTGCAATACACGTTCACTGCCAACTCCAAGTCCCTCTGTATTTGGTATTGACAAATGCAATCCTAGTATTGATAATAAAATTGATTATTATACATCAATTAGGTCGTGGCATTATTCATGCATGTAATAATGTCCTTTGGCACTTTTCCAATTTATTTTAACCAACTGTATTATTTTACAAATGTTTCAGGAAGTAAATTGGTTACTGGTTTGTTAAACTGGTTTGGCTGGTTACTGGCAAAGACGAGTCACCGACAAACACGTCATTCTTACTTTACTGCAGATCTCAAGGTAAACGTGTCTGGTAACAGCTCCAAATTGTGATTGTTTGCTACGTTTGTTTAAGAATAAAAAACTAATCAAAAACAAAACTTCCAAACAAACAAATAGCATCAATGTTTTGCTCATTTGGATAGAACTTTCAACTTCAAAATTAACGCACATTTTAGATGTGTATTAGGCTGCTATAGGGTCTGATTTCCCTAGGAAATGTTAGTTTGACTTACTACTTGATTCCTTTGACTTCAACATACGTAAAGATATGTAAAGCAACCTGCAACTCAATACTTCAAACAGAGATGGCAAGTTACAGACCGCTGCTTTGAACAAACCAACAAGAACACAAAACACAGTGATTCAGTACCTGCCGATATGAGCCGGTTGTTCTGCTGATGATGGAGGTTTGCCCAGCTTTCTGTGCTGGAGCGAGGTTCTGACAGAGTTGGTGTTGGGTATACAGTAGACCCTTTGAACCAGAACCTCAACCGGTTGATTCTGAGGCCCTGCTGACCCACAATCCTCCACGGCATCCAGGAGACAGTTCCTGACTCTCCTTCGGTCCAAGCAGGACACATCGGAAACCAGAGTCTGGATATACAAAAACATTTATCCTTACAATGTTTATTTATGAACGCATACTAGTGAAAATCATTCCTGTTAACGTTACACATTTTTAAAAATGTTTATACTGTTTTCTTCAAAAATTATGACTCAATGATGTCAAATGTTTACAACCATCAAGCAAAAAAAACAAACGTTTTTTTTTGTAAAAAATTGACTAATTCAAAAATTCAAAAACATGTTTATCATAGACAAGGCGTTTTATTTAATTTTTACATATCAGAGCCACATTTGAAATCGAATGCAAGCGGCTCGTCTTCTAGAAACTTCCGTTGGCTTCCCCATATCCCAGAATCCCATCAGAAGGCCAAGCCGACCAACCTGTTGACAGAAACTGGATCTCTCTCTCGATGCCGAGCTGGTGTCTGACTGCCACAGAGACCTGGTCAACTGCGGAGGCTGGCATTTCTCCACAGCGGCTGCTGACCGCACACAGACGGCATTATCGGCCTCCGCGCAAACCTTCTGACTGAAATGCGTGTTGAGTATTATGGGATACAGTTCTCCCTCCACAACCAGATTCTGCCTGAAGAGAGAGAAACCGAGGCCTGGCTTACATAAAAATGTTCTGTTGGGGAAAATAATTATGAAATCAACAACCATTTTTACAATCCCAAATGACAATCGTTTGCAAAGACAGAGAACGATAGTATTGATAAATACGTAACAAGAATATTAGGGTGTGGTTTGTTAATAATACTAAACCACTGGTTTACCACTGGTCTAACATTTAACCACCTCCTCAGTTCTCACACACATAAGAGTTTCAAAACACCTTCAAGTACACACCACAAAAACACTTGAACCCTCCCCTCTCGACGTGCAAAACAACCACTGCTGATAAACAGTGACTTCGACTCATCAGTCTGTTTTCACTGTGCAAACATCTAATCAAAACACTCGTTGAAGATATCGTTCTTTTGTCATCTAGCAGGTCACGTGAGATACCAGCTGGGTTCTTTTATATTAGTTCTAGAACATACACAGACAAAGATGACAAATGTGACTTTTTGGATAGTTTGCCAGAGAATACGGTTCAAACTGGACCAGACATTACGCTGATGGTCAAAAGTTGGGATAGTTTGGCCCAATTAGACCAATTTATTAACTAGAGTGAGCACTTATACTGTGAGAACAATAATCTGCAAATGTATACACACATATATATATCATTTACAGGTTATTGGTATATATATATGTTTATAAACATCTGCATGTCGCGTCGCCTGGCATGACGCCATTAGCTGGGCTATGCTAAATCTGCAGAAAACTATAAATATATAGGACACACGACAAGTTCAACATAAGACCTACAGATATTCCTGTAGCTCAGCTGGTACAGCATTGCGTTAGCAGCAAAAAAGGTTGTGGGTTCGATTCCAGGGTAACGCACACTGCTAAAAAAATGTATAGCTTGCCTTTACTATACGTTGCTTGGGATAAAAGCATCTTCCAAATGCATATAATGTAAATGACCTGCTCCATGCTTGCTTGCTAAATTAATGTTTCAAATAATTGACTTAAGCATCCAGTTACCATAGTATTCTCAGCTTAGTCTTAGTTAACACATTTTACCAGAATGTAAATCCATTCTGCAGACTTTGGCAAGAAAAGGCATAAATTCCACACATCAGACATAGCTATAACCAACCTCTGCACCAGAGTAACTCTGCAACTGTTTAAGAAACACAAACAAACAAGTCTTCACTGAACCCAGTACAGTGTTAAGAGCGGCGCTACTACAAGCTGAGGCCTGCGAGCTCATGTCAGGGACGTAACATGTACGTCAACATTCAAATCATACGCCCGGAGAGAGAGTTGAGCAGGTGCCAGCACAGAGAAGTAATGCGAGTGAACCTGGTGAACTTCAGATGGCAGGCCAGAACAGGCAAGTTTACACAGGAGAGGTGGAGATTCACTCCGCCCGTGTGCAAACAAATGCTTTCAACTTTTGTCAACCTACAGAACAAAGGAACGAAAATTCCAATCTTTGACAATCCTAGAGTGACAGCGCGGAAAGAGGGCTTCGGGAAAACCTGATTTTCCCAAGCCTTTATTTACTGGTAAAACATTGTGCATTTTTGCATACATTTTTTGCATGAAACTAAATGTATCAATTAAAATAAATTTACATCATAAAACAATTTACAACAATATTTATACAATACCGAGTTTTTAAAATGAACATTCCATGCAAAATACGGTACAATAGAGATCTAGTGAATTTAATGAAGGCAACAAGGAAAAATCCAGAATTATTAGATTAGAAAAATGATAATGTGTTACGCGTGATTTAATAGCTATAATAAAAAGCAGTCTAAGCTATCATTACGACAGGAAATGAAACATTAACAGAGACTTGGTCACAGCATAATCATGATATTCACATGAATGTTTTTCCCGTCGATCAGAACAGGAAGTCAGAGAACAAACACAGGGTTTGACGTCAGAGCTGACACACACAGGTGAGGGTGCGGCACAGGTGCGAGATGACTCTGTCATTTCCTGCAGCGCTGCACTGTGTGGGCCGCGTGTGAGTTTGTGTAGGCGAGCCGGACACCGGAAACACACTATATTATTATGTATTATGTATTGCTGTGGTGTTTTTAATGACCAGACATACCGAATTATATAACCGGCATTATGCGAATATTGTGACCAACAAAAAGCTAAAATTTACATTACACTATTACAAGATTGCTACAAAAACATTGACAGCATCTATAATATACGCTTTCCTTTCTTTTATTTATTTTAAAAATTAATTTAAAAAATAATAATACAAATTAATAATTAATTATTTTAAAAATGATCTTATTTTAAAGATCTTATTATCAAAATACAAGTGTCTGAAGGCAGAGAAAGTTTGTTGCCATTGTGGCTTTTAGGACAACATGTTAAATGGGTGCATTAGCTCCGCCCACCTTGTTGGAGTGTCCACCAGTTACATCAGACCTGCAGTATTAATATTAATAATCAATATTCACAGTTATTAATATCATTGTTATTGTCAATACCAGTATACTGTGACATCCCTAACAAGCATGAACAACAGTCTACAACTGTTTGGACACACATACATTTATATTTATCATAATCTTAAAACATTTTGATTAAAAGGCTTTTTTTAGAGGACATTTCGCTAAATAAACACAAATATATTTACATTAATTTTTAATAAATGTTGGAGATGGGCCAGATATTGAAAGCACAGCCAACGATCACCAGCATAAACTTAATAGCATAATAGCATAAACACTCCTTCAGTTCTGTTTCCCATAATAGCATAAACACAATTCTGTTTCCCATGATGCACTGCGTGAAGCTGGTTGACAGCATGTATCACACTAATATACTTCTAAAATGCATCAAAGACAAAGTATGTGCGTCCAATCTCTTGACTTTTATGACATATCTAAATCTAAACCTAAACTATTAACGCTGAAAGGAAATGTTCCATGTTTATCTGCATGTAATATATCAACTACTCGAATGTTTGTAAACACAACTGACAGCTATACGGACAGCTATTTGCATCTGCCGCCCATGTTCTCGGTTTGAGGGCTGAACTGGAGTCAATTCAATGGACTTTCCAGGGTAAAATGAACTCTTGGACTTTCCAGGGTCAACTCCGCCTGCCCTTAAAGCAAACACTCCGCAGGGGGAGAAGAGAGAGAACCGTTGCCAGTAACACACTGTGCTGCATGTGTTTTTCATTCCTCTCTCTGGCCTGTGTCACGACTATTGTGATCTGCTGCCTAATGCTCCTCGAAAAAAACAAGAGAGGCAAAAAAAAAGGCGAATGGGAAGAAAACGGATCCAGCGATGTTTTTTCCCGGCTTGCTGGAAATGAGCTCACAGCTGCCAGGAAGAGGCATGCAGGCCATTCCCTGGAGCTGAGGGAATGACGTGGGAGCTACGCTACATGGGGGAGATACGGGGGAGGGAATGAGAGAAGCACAGAAAGAGAAAGAAACAGAGAAAGAAAGGGGAGGGGCCCTGACTCCTGGCGGGCGGCCTCACCTCTCCAGTTTGCATATATCTGTGGTTCTCTGGTCCACCCACATGGCTACAGACTGAGTCCTCGGTACTTCTCACCTTCAGCCCCACACGCCTCCCGAGAGAGACAGTGTGCTCTTATCAACTCCGTGCAAGACACATCAGTGCACGCAGCAAGACTGTTCCTGCCAATCTGCATGTAATTTCTTTAACAGAGATTTACTGTAATTCGCCAACACGCTGCAGAAGAGATGTGTGCGCGCGTCAACGCGGTGTAGCCCAGACTCAAAAGTTGTGATGGAATTAAAAAATGAAACTAACCAGAAGGCAAAACAAATCAGCTGCTGTCATTAGAGATGCAGTTTAGAAACCTTCGGAAAAGTGTAGAAAATTTGGAAGTTATAAATACTTGACTTTAAAAAAAATATAAAAAAATTCAACAACCTGGGAAATCAAGGAAGAAATGTCAATATTTAATATTAGCTGATTTCAACCTGTTTGAACATGGCTGTTTACATAAAAAAAAGATGACTAAGTAGATAAAAATCACTAAAGATAACGACATGTTCAGTTCATGCAGGAAATTTGAGTGCAACAGCAAAAACTGTTGCCCTGGAGCCGAGTTGTTTTGTGTTTGTTTAAAGGCAGGGTACGTGGTGATCTGCAAGAAACATTTTTTTTCAATGCTGGTTGAAAATCTCTTTACACTCTGATAGCACTAAGTGCTCTCTTCACTAAGTGGTATAAATATATTTATCTGTCTTCTGTAAAAGATGCGGGACCGTAAAGTCTTCGTCCAATCATTGCATTCGGACCGAATGGAAGGATATCCTACTCACCTGTCAAATTGTATATTTGCATACTTGTGTGCACTTTTAAAGGAGGCGTGGCTTTAAAGAGCGCTCTGAAGGGAGGGTGGGATCTTATGCTTTCAAAGCTAGCCTGCTATCACTAGCCTCTCCAAAATGACTTACCCTATCTTTAAATCTTTAGCCCTGAGTATGAGCAATAGTTTGACAGATTCCTGCCCTATCAAGCAGCACTAATTATAGCGGCATTATCAGATCTTATACTGAAGGCACATGCTTGCTTGTCAAATGAAACAGAATCAACTATCGTCACAGTCAACAGCAGACAGTGTATTTTTGATGTTTCATGATGTTGCTCTCACCAGGGAGGGTAGATGTGGACGATGTCTCCAGGTGTGGGCTGCAGCTGGGCAGCTGTGTCCCTACTGAACAGAGCTACACACTTCTCATTCTCCTGCAGTCTGTCACACACGGCAGCTTGCATGCCACATTCCTTCCGAACTCCCAGAATCCTTAGCATCAGCACACCTGGCCTAACAGCTGGGATTAAAGAAATGTAGATAAGAACTGGTCCAGTCAGTCTAAATGACAATTTAAATCCTGACATAGGATGCGGTCTGCTTTACAGTTAACGGTTGCTTAACGGTTGTGAATGAAAAATAAAACATTTAAACTGGTTATGTGATATATTCAGAGCATCAAAATGCTAACAAATGACATGAACTATAACTATACACGTTTACATACTTTAATCTGAAGTAATTCTTACGTAACAACTTGCAAGCAACCTTAAGGTAGGGTAGGCAGTTTCGTAGACAATGGTAAATCAATGATTTAAATGAATAATAAAGTAAAAATTTTTAAAATACAGTTAAAAAACAGTTTTTTATAAAATTATTAGATCTGAAGACGGTTTCATTCACAAAGTCATTACATGTTCCAAAACACCGCAGATATGATACAGGCCCAGTTAATGAATACTGGTGGAGGGATATTTTTGGTTATGCACTGAAACTGGCCCTGTATCAGCCCTTTTTTCTTTCAGTCAGTTCTGAGGAAATGAAATCCAGCTCTCCTGACGGGATACAGATATATCCCCACGCTGGCTGTTTAAGGAATACTTGGCTCCTTTTACTGGACACACAAACACAATTGACTCAGCTGAAACGAAGGCAAACCCAGCCAAGACTTCAGCGCAAAGAACGTCCAAACGGTGTGTAATGGAAATTTCGGTGCGGAATTACAAAAAGTACGAGAGAGAGAGAACCAGGCTATGTTTACCTCATCTGATCACGTGAAAAACAACCCTGAGGAGAACAAGTTGTTTTTTTAGCCTTTGTTTTTTTTAAAAACGATGCCAAAAAAAGTTACGCAGGCACAAAAACAGGTTGTCGGAAGCACATGCTAAAATCTGATTGGCTGCGAATAAAAAAAACTGTCCAACACTAAATTTTGTAGCTAGCGTGCGAGTGGAAATGTGTTTTCTGGCCTCTGGAATCTTATAGGAACGGAGCCCAGTGAAAAATCGTGGCAAAGTTCTTCAAAAACAGTCCAGTCATTCGAAATCACCTTTCCACATGCAAACGTCAGTCAGTGAGTACCAAGAAATCTGATGGAGAGCTAAATTTAGAGCTATCAGCCTTAGTCGGCTGGCAAAACACAAACAGAAACGCAACGACAAAGAGATTCAACATGAAAACAACACTGCAATCAATAACAATTGTAATCAACTAAGATTTTACATTTCTGCTGACTAACTAAATGATGCTTGCCTGTGCCAAAGCAGCCTCCATCAAGCTAGGGTGTTGTGTGTGGTTGCTACGGCGTTGCTAACTTGCAATGTGGTTGCTAGGGTGTTCTGGAAGATGCTAGGTCTACTTGACGGACTAAAGATCCCATCAACAAGTGCTTATAACAGTGGTCTTGTTTGTTACTGAGGAACACAAAATAAGATATTTTAAAGTACACTGGTAACCAAACAACAGGAACACCCATTGACCTCCATTGTATGACCACGAAAGCACATAGACATTTCTCAAAATATCATTTGTCTATAATGACATAAGGGTGAGTAAATGATGGAAAACAAAGCATTATCCTAACACCAAGTATGAGCAAGTAGTAATGCTACTACTAAACTAACTACTAAACCAAGCTAAACTAAGCAAAACCAGTCCTGCATGTTGTCATGGTGGTCGACTATTATGGCTTTGCATTAGCTGTTTATTGCAAACTTTATCAAGATCATTTTAACAGCACTGTCAATTACAGCGACCTTTCCCCTCGCTCTCCTCACACACAAGTGCAGGCGAGCAGTTTCCACAAGTGCATTTAAAACGTCGACTTTCCGCTGTCAACTGAAACGTGTTTGAGTGTTTCAGCCCCCTCTCCACACGCTAACATACCTACACAAGCACCAAAGACGGCCAGCAGCGCGGCGTGTGAAAAGAAATTCGTTATACCGTGGAAAATGAAAACACGAGTCATGTGACTGTCTGCCGCGCTTTTTGGCGTGTTTGCGTGCGCCTGTGGTTTCCTGTCACTCACAAGCTACTCTGACTGAAAGACAAAGATAAACTTCTAATGTCACCTGTATCACAATGGTAAGTGTACTAAAGACAGATGAATACGACCTGTGTTCCTGGTATGCCTCACGGCAAGATCTCATCGCTGGAATATTCAAAACTTCATCAAGCAATCATGGAAATACGAAAATAGTGGCTTTGTGGTTAAATATTTTCCTGGCACACGTCAGCTCGGGCACCAGCGGTTTATAAATGAACAGACTTAATCTTTATTTGTAAAACATTTAGAATCATGTTCTTTTTAGTGGTAAGCAAACGGAAGGGCTAATGCTTAGCGACTGTACGGCGAGCGTGTTTGTGTGTAAACAGATCTGAAAGCAGACGTGTCTCACCCGAGGATGTGCTGGAACTGGACTGATGTCTCCAGAAACTTATGGCTGATCTTTGTCTGCTGTGGAGTCTGTTGAGCTTCTCAGCAAAACCTCCTCTATAAAGAGAGACATCGCACAGAATCATTTCCAGAGAATCAAACAGATTCTGATTTAGACTCTATAATAAAGAAACAGTAAGACAGGAGTAATCACATGTCATTAATTACACAAAATCAGACCTGCAGAATCCGTAACAGATAACACAGAATCAGTTGCATAGATTCAGTATTATAGATTCAATAACACAGATTCTCCAATCAGAATAAATTAAAAAGAAACAAAGAATCAGTTTCACAGAATCAATTACACAGATTCAAGCCTACAGAATCCATAACAAAGAATCAGAAAGACAGGAGCAATCAAATACAATTAACTATATAGAATACAGATTCACAGAGACTAAATCCCACACAGAATCCACCCTCATCAACCCAAAACTAAAAATATCACTTCATAAAATAATATTAATTCATTCACAAAACAGACACAGCCACGTGCCTTTGAACGGACCATTTTAGCTGCTTGTCTTATAAACTCACCATTTACACACACACCAAATTATAAAGTCATATTGATTACTCTGTGATACTTATGGTGTGTTTTTTATGTAATTTTTGAGTATTTTGTATTTAACCTCGGTCCCCATTCAACGGCATTATCAAGAAAAGAGTGAGCAGAACATTTTTCAAAATCTTCGAAAGACACAGAATAACAAAACTGTCTTTTCTGGGGGCCACTGTCCCTGTAATGTCTCAAGACAACTCATCCTTCTCTTGCCTACAGCAAGCACTGAGGGTCAGTATGGAAGACCTGCAGAGTGAAAACCGAAAGCTAAACAGAGATGGAGCTCCCCCATGAGGGGACGGACACAGCTGTTTTTTCACTCCCATTCACAAATTCGGAGAAACTGCTCACTTACAGTAAGAAGGTTGTGGGCTGAAAAGGCCATTTTATATGAAGGCACTTGAAAACCGTGAGTAATCAGATTAAAATGATGGAGTCTGACCACATTCCAGTGTGTGTGTGTGTGTGTAGAAGGAAATTAAAGAAGGTGACACAAATAAATAAAGGAAGTCAATCATGCCCATTAGCCAATCATGCTGACCAGGTTTGACAGTACGGGTGTGGACGTCTGACTGAACATTCTGGACTCTGAACCCTTTTGTGTTCTTTGTGTTTACACTGATTATGACATGATTTGAGGTTATGAGGTTATAAAACAGTGTAACTGCCTGTACTGGGAAAAAAAAACTAGAATAAATAACAGTACAAAAGATTATTATCAGTTTAAAATGTAAATATCATTCATAAAGATTTTAGCACTGTTGACCTGGTTCGAATGTGGTTAATCATGCAGTGAGATGATTCATGCTTTACCGGATCGTAAATTACCTTTCGAACTTCCGTCTCTTTTTGCCAGAGTCCTCTGGGGTCTTGATGCTTTCGGCGTTTTGTTTCTGAGGCGTCTGAAGAATCGCCTGTGCGGATCGGACCCACTCGCTGACCGACTGTCTGCTGGTCTCGGCCGGGTCCAGGAGAGACGAATCTGTTCTGTTTTCTTTCGGATCTTCATCATCGTTAGAGGTGTAGTCCGAGATCTCGGCTGGAGACTGTCAGAAAGGTCGACAGAAGAAATTAAATGATTATGGGAGAGGCGACCAGAACCAGGACACAATAGACTAAGACTCGAACCTGCACCAATAAAATAGCACTAAATAAACAGGTTCAAAATTGTGTCCTTAATATTTTCATTGTGTTTAAGCAATCTATACGATCTCCCTCAGAAAAGACCCTCGAGGTATACGTGTACTGTTTACACAATATAGAATAATCTTTTGGACGTTATAGCTTACTTATGAAATGGAACCTGCACTTCCCCTCACTGGAAACAGGAGAAGTTACATTTACAGTTTTCTTGATAGCGATCTGCCTAATGTTTGCGATTTAATTCTTATCCATAAAATTAGTTCAAACGGATTGAATTTCAGAGTTACAGCAGTCGACCAACAGAGGAACTGATTTCTGGATAACAATTGTCAGTCTTGCGTGACCATCACAGAGACGTTTAAAGAACCTTTTTGCTTTAAGAACCGAAGAACTTTGGCACCCATTTTGCACAACTTCCAGTGTATGAACACGGAACCACTGAGACATTTCTCAAAACATCTTCTTTTGTGTTACTTGGAAGAAGAAAGTCACAGGTTTGGAATGACATGAGGTTGAGTTTTCATTTTCGAGTGAACCATTCCTTTTAAATCCTTAAAGCTCACCAGTCTAGAGGGCGACGGATGTAACATTTTGAACTCATTCCTCCAGCTATGCATGCACTCTTTAAAATTTATGGTCCATGCTAACAATTACGCGAATGATGGGACCCGAACGACGCCTCTAGACTCCGACGCCCCTGACAGACTGCCGCCAGTGTGGAACCGAAGACTAAACAGATGTTACCAAAGTCTGAGGTTCCACATTTTCACCTTCTTCACAAATAACCCTTTATGCCTCCTAACCGAACACGTTTCAACTAATACCACTAAGTATACTACTAAAAATCAACTAATTTGAAAATTGTTGCCAATCAAAACACATCTGAAGTTCAGTGTGATTTTGGACCAATGAGATTTAATCGTGGGCGGGTCCACCCAGAAACCAATTAACCAATAAAATATCCCGCTGCTTATCAGACACGATTTACATAAAAACGCTGACTTAACTGTTTGTTGCTTTAATAGTTAGAAAAACTATCACAGGCCCTATAAAAACTTACGACAATGTATGTAACTCAAAATTAGGGCCGTAAAATAAAAACCTTCATCACCATCATTTAAATTTTTATTTTACTTGAACGCTAGGGAGTAAAATACGTGTGTAGGCCGAAGGTGAGACGCAAATAACATGAATTCTGTGGCCTGTCATTAATTCTCCCGCTGCACATAACTCCCAAAGAGCTTTACAAACACCATGTGAGCTCCTGTTCTCCAGCTCGGCGTTCACTTTAACCTCTGCTCTCTGAAACGGGCTTCAAATCACTTTAAGCACCACCACTGAACTCCAAACGCAAATTCAACTCCCGTCTGAGGCTACCGCATACGCCACTTGCTTTCAGCTAATAAATCTACAACTGGTGCCTGTGTATGCGTCAGTACTGACGTTGCTCATACAGCTCATAAAGTCGCAACCCGCAACTTTTGACTCTCTACCGCCACCTCAGTTTGAAACACAAAATTACATGGTACTTGTGGAATTATTTTCTTGACTTGGACGACAAGTTTAAATTCTAAACAACTGCTTTAAGAACAAGCTACACCATCTACGTGCGGTATAGTAGCTGGATCTTATTTCTGTTTACACATAGACGTTTCTCGGAATATTGGAACCGACAACTCAAATTATAAATCATTATTATAAATTTACCGTTGCAAATCGGGGTACGGTAAGAAGACAGTTTTGAACACTGATCTGTCATGTACTTGCTTAGTTGCTCAGCTGATTTTTGTTCATTTTAAATCATAAAAAGAAACATCTTGTAGCGCTAAACCAACTTTAACCTCTTTGGCATGTAACAGGTCCAATCCATCAGATGAAATACAGAGCTGAGCACATCTAGAAAAAACATTCACTACAGAATGTTGCCTGAATTCTTTTGAATAACTTCCAGGATATGTTATTCCTAATGATGGAAAATTATGGGAAAATCTATAGAGGTAATCGGAGATGTAACGAGGGACATGCAGCTTTGATGGAGCACACGCCCTCGAACAAACAATAACAAACGCAGAAAGACAGAACAGATCCATTCCACTGATAAACAGAGGTGCTGAAGGTCTGATTTATGACTCACTCACCTTATGACAGGTTGTAAAAGATGAATGTAGGGGAGTGATGGGGGGGTGATGACCTCTGCATGTGTGTGTGTGTGTGTGTGTGTGTTTGTAAAGCCGCATTGTTACAAACTGGTTTTCTTCTGGAATAATCGACGGCCTCCTTATCGTGTGGAGACACGATCTGCATTCCAGGCTGTCGAACAGCCTACACACTCTTTTATTTGAATCAACTTGACCCTGTAGGGCAGAAAGCCAGCAAACATCGTGTATGCGCTCACTCTCCCTCTTGCTTGCTCGCGCACTCTCTCTCTCTCTCTCTGCAGTACACTATGTTCCTGGCTCAAGCTCAAAAATGTGTTCACTCCACACTAGCTGAAAATGAATGGAGGAGTATACAAACTTTTTTTGCTGGATCCAGCCTCATTCCCAAACACGTCACACAGGGGCAGTTCCTAAACCAGCAGAAACAGGATAGAACTGCTGCGTTATGCTGAGAGATGCCAGGCCACAGCTAACTGTGTCATCACCAAGAACGTACGAGTTCGGTTTGTAATTAAAGGAAGACGTAAGGAAGTGCATTGTGGGTAGAAACACAGGTGTAATGATTGAGAAATTAAGCCACTGGCTTTTATTGTTTCATCAACACATGACGGCTAGACACATGGCCAGACATTCAAGCATTTCCTGTAAATAGACCAATAATGTTTTTCCTGTGAAAGCTGAGCAAGTAAACGGTCCAACTTTTTTCTTTTTTTTTTTAACAAAATGGCTTCCATCTTGAATTCAGGTTGTTTTTAAAGACACTTGGTGACATGTAGCGGACAGAGATGGGCGTTATAATTGTGATTAGCCTGAATCCAAGACCGACAGGTCATTAAACGTTTCCATGGGTTTCCAGTAAAATCCACAGTTCAGACTAATCGGTTTGGACAGAATTACTGCTTATGACATTAACCACTAATTGTACCATTATGACTGGCGACGCATCGTGCTGAATTATGATAATCACGGTCAAAGATCACCGAAGCATAAAACAGATAACTGGATGTCACTGCTGATGTCACAGATTATGTAGATGTTCCTGCTATGACATCAAACCTGCATGTATTTGAAATTAAACAAACTAAACAGGTGCATCTTAAGAAACTTGTCATGTTTCATCCAAAACTCAAAAGACTGACAGAAACAAGAAAGTTATATTACACACAACGAAAGGGAAGCCGACTTTTAAATCATTACGAGTTAGTTTTGCACTGTGACATTTTCGTGACAATTAAGCATAATTTAAATTATACATCACTGTAGTATATCTTTAATTTACACCGGTTTAAATTATGATGAAATACACCCTCTTTATTACTTCAATGAGAATTAAATAAATGACGACTTTAAACAATGAGTTATTATTGAAAAAATAATAATCGTTATAAAAAATATTATATCAATATTTTTTTGCTTCAAATGAACTCATTAAATGTCAAATATTAATACACTATACTCAGAAAAGAAGTAAATATTTGGGGCAAAGGTAAGTCCTAAAGAGACCGGGACATTGTGAACCCCAGTGAAGGCACCTTGAGTGAGGGATCATACCGCCCCCTACTGGAGAACACGAGGAACAGAACACCTGATCCATGTACTGACATTCCAAGAACGTCCTGTTGCATTTATGCACATGACTGTTGTAAAGCAAGCCAATATTCCATGACACATAAAACTATTAAATGTACTTACAGTAACAGGGTTTAGAAAGTCACTTTGGTTCTTTGAAGTGGATGCATCTTCCACATCACTGGCTGAATCAATAGAGGGCAGGTCATCTGTGTCTGGAAGGAAAACCAACGAGTTATATTCTATGTAAGACAAGACGCACACAGAGTGCATATAAACAAACAACAGCGATGACCCGTAACGCTGCAGCCAGAGCAAAAGATTTTGATTGGCCGAGACAATCGTTACATCATTCCACATTTCTGATAGAACTTGTAGTAATTAAACACACATACACTTGTTATATATCGTGTGCTTTGATACTCTGAGTGGTAAACCCTATGTATTGTTTGCATAAGCAAGACAAAATAACTTATAAGGGTGTATAACAGAATGAAAATACATTCATCACTTCATTTTATTGGTTCTACCACCTACAGAAACTACAGAGTGTATTTTTGATTTAATGCAATGTTCATCATAAATGTATGATAATTCGTGATATGCATTAGAAGTCAATTGAAAGCCCTAATTTATCTTGTAATATAACGATATTTTAAATAATGTTGGAGTAACAAACGGGTTGTGTTCTTACCGACACCTGTGCTAAGCATTCGCAGGCCCCGGTAATGATCCACAGGATGTTGTTTGTGAGCTCTGGATGTCTGTGTTACAGTCACACGAGGAGGATGAGGAGGGTGATTATCACTGTCTGACTCTTCATCTTCACTGGAGCTCCAGGCAATATGAACCGCCTCATCTCTGCGCGCCTCTCTACTGCCTTGACACAGACACTGTTAGATTAGTAACATTTCAAGAAATGCTGACTGACAGACAGACAGACACAGACAGACTGACATACATACAGACATAGACAGACAGATAGGCACAGACTGACTGACAGACAAACAAACGGACAGACAGACAGAGACAAACTGACAGACAGACAAACTGACAGACAAACAGACACAGACAAACAGACAGACAGATCTTTTGTCTATCAATCGTTTAATCAGTTGTTGAACCTGTGCAGTTATCAGTGACGTATGTCTGAAGCCCTTTACGAACACCTTTTCTTTTCTTCTCTGATGTTTGTAGATTCTGGAATACAAACGCATGACGTTCAGTGACGTGTGTAACAGACCCAACAGCGCTGCATGAACACTGCAGCTAACACACCTGCATGAGCGGCGTGTCCACGAAACTGTCCCCGCAGCTCTCCCACGACTTTGAGGCTGGTGTGGATGTCCTGACAGGTTCTGTCCTGCTCGGCCTGAAGGCGTTTCTCACATCGTCTGGAAATAACACACACCTCGTGTCCAGGTTCCTCTTGCGCTGAACACACACACACACACACAAAATAGCAAAACAAAACAGAGCTTTCAAAAATAAGACACACGAAAACAGCCACATCTACTTGCATGTGCAATTTTTTAACAGTTTAATCTATATGGCACGTGATATTGTACATTGCACGAGTTATAACGCACGAATGGCGCATGCTAAATTATTTGATAAACGAACTTTGTCTTAAAGTGAATAAATAAAGAACCGAAGTGATTCTCTCAAACATTTTAAATACATGTAAATGTTCTGCTCACATTAATCGATCCCTACCTTGGACATGATGCTCTATGCCTTAGATTTCTTCCCCAGCAGGACGTGTTGACTTATATATGAATATTAACATCATTTCACCGACTGTCACTGTCATTTTGCCAACGAGAAACTCCTGCACATTTTTGCTGAGTGTCTTCTTCGGTTTGTCTTTCCCGCTCATTGACGTGTAGCGCACTGCACACTGACACCTGCCGGTCAACACCACTTACTACCCCACTTAATATTTATATTATATTTAATTATATTATATGCACGTATGTTGAAAACAAATGAATTCAAACTTATTTTTGTTCATTTTTACCCCCAAAAATGTTCGAAATGCAACATTCGTGTAAATAAAACACGCACAACGATTCGTTTTCCTGTAAATAAAGGTTATGCGTTTGATTATTATTATTGTGACATAGATAATAATTTAGCAGTAATGAAAACAAATCATTTCTTTCTTTTGAAAGTGTATGTTTTTATTAGGGCAGGTCTATCCATATCTCCAGCGATTCTAAACAGCAAGTTAAACATACAAAAACATGTAACATATTTGTTTTTTATTATTTCTTTTTTTATTAAATATGTAAAAAGCAGGTCCAGTTATTCACAAATAAAATGCAACATGCAACACGTTTGGGGAATGCATAAGGGGAGATACGGCGAGGATAATAAAAACAGAAACATTGCCTATTTATAATTATTAACAGTACATATGTTTACATTCCTTTTCATTGTACACAATAATAAATGATGTAAGCATTGACCTGTGGAGAATATTGAGAAGAGATGGCGAGAGCATTGTTTACGGTTCAGAACATCTTCTGCTAAGACCTGTGCTTAAGAACAACAGATAAAAAATCTTCAGAACGCGTCGTTTGTTTTCTATAGATGACAGCCATTTTCTTTGAACTGTACACACAAAGTAAAATCAAACATGTTCGGATGCAAAATACAGATTGCGCGGCTTAAAAAAAAACAATGCTTCCTACAAAATCACCCTCACTGGCTTCCACTGCTGTGAAGTTGAGACACATTTTGCCAAACATGTTTAAGAGTAAATAAACAATATTAAAATGAAGAGGCTGAAAGTGATGTCTCAATTAAAAACGCTTCTAACCACATGAGTTTATAATCCCATGCACAAAACTACGATGACTAACACTCCAATGCTTAAAAACACAAAACGATGTCAGATCAAATACTTTTACCATGGTAACCACAGTTTCTGCCAAAACACCATAGCTGCTACAGTTGTTACTCCTGTAAATCATAATAAATTAACATTGGCTTTCCTTCAAACAGTGCAACAAAGAGTCCTAACCAGGCACAACTCAAGGAAACAAGAGATAGCTCGTCTTCAATGTCAGTTTAAAGTTTTTGGCAACAGGGCCGGACATATTGGTATATGTTTGGTTTCCGTTTTGCCGCCCAGACTGGGAGGCTCCGCCCAGTTATCTCAAGAATTCCAAATCATGTAAATTAAAGTTCTTTTCTAGAGCCAATCAATTACCAGTGGAGCAAACAAGCCACACCCTCAATTTTTCATTCATAGCTCTGCTGCAACTTCAGCTTAACGCTGACTTTAACGTTGCATATATTCTGAATGGTTGCGATTGTGTCACGTCGTCAAGCTGTTATTGCACTTGAGTGTGAACAGACAAACCGCTTGTGGCTGGACTCTTGCGTTTTGTCTGGCTAGGACGCAGTGTAAGAATTATTGTAGTGTTTCTTATTAATACCAAGAGACCACATATTTTATAATAGTAACAAAACGGTAGTAACTAGAGTATTTTGGTGCAATGTGCTATGTACATTTTTGTAAGGAAGCCGACTGGGTTTTTTTTACGAATAGTATTGTTACAAGACAGATGGTTATTGCAACTCTGTTTTGAATGTAAAACCTCTGAGAAACATCACCAGCACTGGACGAAAACAGAAAATGGAGCAAATCAAAAACACTTCATCAGCGTGAGGACAAACGACAGGTGACGCGTTTCAGCTAAACTGGTGGTCGCGCTGAGCAGTGGTCGTTATCATCGCGTTTGCATCGTTAAAACAATAAAAAAAGGACAAAAGACAGAACTGATGATTTGCCCAATTTGTCTTCGTTCGTCATGGAGACAGCAAACTCAAAATAAACCGTGATGAGTCTGGAGAAAAGCCGAGCAGCAGTTCTCTGGCTGAGTGCATGTACTTTATGTTGGGTTATGTGATGGACAGCTGTTCAGTATTCGTCTTGTGTGTCGTCAGGGACGTCCTCCTCCTGAGCAGGGGCCTCGTGCTCCTCCCCTCCCGCCTCCTGCACACATGTGGAGGTGAAGATCTTGTCATGCTACGACACTTTCAGCTCAGTTTACATGGTCAGTTCACTCAAAAATGAAACCCCTCCATCATTCACTCACCCTCACGTCGTTCTAAACCTTTATGACTTTTATTGCTTTGGAGGCACACAAAAGAAAACATTTTGAAGTACGTTGGTAACCAAACAACAGTGGCACTCATTAACTTGCATTGTATGGACACAAAACAGCTCAGACATTTCTCGAAATGTCTACTGTTGCGATCCACAGAAGAGAAAGTCATGCCGGTTTGGACTGACACGAGAGTGAACGTTAGAAGAATGTGTGTTGATTTATGGTGAACTGTTTCTTTAAATGTGTACTTATGGGAATGTCTGACCTGGTCATCAGCGGAGTAAAGCACCTCCATCAGTCGCTCCACGAAGGGCCCGTGGTCCTGACCCTGCTCCTGACACAACAGCTCGACCTCTCGCAGCTTCCCGAAGTAGAAATCTCGCTCCTTCTCCACACCCTCCAGCGCCAGCTTCAACGTGTTCATCTGCATACACAACAGTGAAGTTACACAATATAAGAGGTTCATGCAGGGGCGCCGCTAAGAGGGGGGAAGTAAGGACAATTCTAAGGGCCCACGCCCTTTAGGGGCCCCCAGAGATCTGCTTTATTAGT
>JAZGTJ010004319.1:0-31355 GCA_036877575.1 Botia almorhae | reverse complement strand
CAGTTATTAATAACTGTTAATAATAATTGTAGTTATAATGCTGTTATCGTATAGCTCCAGCTTTCCACATGTAGATACAGTATTTTCTTTGTCCATAAATGGGTAAATTACAGTATTGTAACTCGGCCTGCTGTTTAATCAGTTTATAAATGGGTGCATCCAACACATAACAAATTGGAAGCATGTGCCGCAGTGCATTGCTCTGGGTGTGTGTGTTCACAACTCACTACTCCAGTGTGTGTGAACTGACTGCATGGGTTTGACGCAGAGGTCAAATTGCGAGTATGGGTGACCATTTTGGCCAGCATGTCAGGTCACATGGATTATCATATATGCATTATCACACTTGTTTAACAATAGTATTCTCCATTTATTTTCCACTTTGTGAAAACAGGCCAGTAATCAAGTTTCGAACCGCATTTTCCTTGTGCTATTTATACCAACAGCCAAATGTTACATCTGTACAGTATTTATGTTCTTTGTTCTCCCTTCCATATGTATGAGGCTCTATCACCTGTTCCATAATTCTCTGATGTAGCTTTTCCTTTCTTTAACCCCCAGGGACCCGTCATGCAATATTGACGAAATCCTTTCACCAGTCCGCCGCCAAGCGCACCATATTAACAATTCATATCCAATTAAATGAGAAAAGGCTTTTTAGTGCTTCAGGAAAGCTTAAACTGACATTGGTACTGTTATGCTCATGGTTACAAATAGCGATTCCATTATTCTGTGTTCTCTGTTCTTGAATTTTGCCGTACATAAACTCAAAAACCATCACTGGGGTCTTAAGGTCACATTGTCACATTTTCGTTGCTCTCGCAGGGTCTTAAGTAGATTAGATGCGTTTAATGCTGTCTTTGGTGCTTCTGGACACCTTTCGAAGCTGTATCTGCGAATGCCAAAATACAGAAAACTGTATGAGAGCTAAACTACCGAAATGAAACAGCATTAGAATAAGCTAGTAATGTATTTATTCTTTTTTTTTGTAGATGGATATATTCATGGAATTTTTGAGACCAAAATGGCCTGTTGATTTCTGCATAATGCATCGAAGATCATTATGAAATGAATCCATTTCTAGCCAATCGGCATCGCAGTAAAAACTGCAGATGAGATTTCTGAAGTGCCTGCGCATTAACAAGTGAATCCCTAATAATCTTCAATAATCACAACTGTATAGATGTCAGATCTTTATGCATGTGTTAGTAGATTCATACATTTTAGTAGCCCAGTGTCTGTGGGAAGAATATTTTGTTGTGTTATGTCATTTATCTCAGTTATGTGAAAAAATACTTGTTTATACAGCATCAAGGTAAGCAATTTGTTATATTTTTCATACAAAATCTATCTTTGAGATAGATTTCTATCTTTGAGATAGATTTACTGTGATGTGAGATGACTCTTATAAAAACCTTTTCTCTTCACAGACATACATTATTCTATTTATTTTAAAAAAATAACGTGGAAATGACTTTAATGAAAGTGTGTAGGCCCTGTTGTACTTTTTAAGTTAAACTCTATAGTGCCCACATTAGCAATAAACATAAAGTAACATAATTCTGCTAAGATCCTCAGACAATGGTCAATGTTTTTTTATTCCATTCCATTAACAGGTACAGTTTACCTTCAATTATATGTTTGAAGGTAAAATGTTTACCTTCAACCTGTTTATTCACAAAGCAAATAGGTGCTGTGGCATAGTGGGTAAATCTCTGTGCTTATGCCCCAACGGTTGGGTGTTTGAACTTCACTTAGAGTGATTCGAAGTTTTAACCTCTGTATTTTTTTGTTTTATTACAGATTTTTGGATGTCCTTTAACTTGATTCTAAATGTGTGTCCTATATGTTTTTAACCTGTTAATGTGTCTTGTCTTATGCGAACTTGTCTTTTTGTTACACCACTTGACAATACAGGCCTGTGGCTAGCCTTGACTCTAACCTGACCCGCATATCTAATTGTCTTCTGCTTGGCTACACAGAGATGATCTTTTATACAGTGAGTGTTGTGTCTCTCAGCGAAAGTGAAAAAACACAGCAGTGCTGATTAAAATCAGACCTTATCGGATTGGTCTCGCTTCACTCGCTGAGATCTGAAGTCTTTTTTTGTCAGATTGTCAATTAATTCATTCTCTCTGCTAATGGTAAAGGACCACCCCAGTGACCCTCTACTCTACTGGGTTTCAAAAGCTTCTCTGCATCAAGGGATTATCAAGTAAAAGATGTCATGAAAGGAAAAGAAGAGCACATTACCTCACATAAAATGAAAGAAAAAGAAGAGAGGGGGACGTAAGTGTCCTAAATGTATTCAGGGATTTTATCCCACTCGTCATGAACTGAGACTCTCATTAAAAACAGCAAGGAGACCTTTACGGTTTTGAAGTGCGGCTTCAAGCACGCTTTGGCCAATTCTTTCAGGTTTTCATTTGGCCCGTTTTCCCACAGTCCCTTAACTCCAACTGCTCAAAATACATTTGATATTTAAAAAAAGGAAGAAATAACAGCTTTGCTGAAGGTTAATAAGAGAATTGTGATTGTATTTGATAAAGGAGATTCCACAATATTGTCAATATGGTTCTGGTGAAATATAATTGCTATTGAATACTAGAATAAACGCTTTATTTTTATTCCAAGGCCTCTTTTAGGTTCCTGTTTACCCCAGCAATATTAATTAACTTTATCGCCATCTGCTGGACAGGCAACTTACTTCAACGCACCTTCAGTCCAAATACACTGTCGCACCTGCCTCTACACCTGTTGTATCAGGCCACGACCACAGGTATTAAAGTTAGAAAAACAAACGGGCAATTTCACGGTCTGATAATACATGCAATTTCTTCACAGCTTAAACAGAATGGGATCAGCAATAAAACACACAAATTTTACATTATTTGCATACCAAACGAAAAGTTACTCTGTATAAGATTGAATGAGGGATCCACCAGTTTCATTTACTTGAATCTGCAGCTATAGGCATTATTAAGTATTCACCCTATTCGTTTCTACACTGTTGTCCCAGTTCATCGGCACAACTGAATGACCCATTTAGGGATGATGCCATCCTAACTTTACATGCGTTATGACACAAGCGAGGCCAGGCTGGCATCCAGGGAGAAAAGTACAGCTATGCCCCTAAATCACCACGTCTCATCTCCTCGTTTTTGCCAGCAATCACCACTCCTGATTTATTGCGCTACGTTTTACTCTGGTTTATAAAAACGAAGGCTTTCACATGACGTAAATGGGACAAAGAAGTCGAAGGCATTTGTTCAGGAATAAATGTCGGTTTCACTGCTCCCGAAATAGCCACAAAGTAAATTTGCCTTCATACCGGCAGGTTCAAAAATGAGAAATCTCAGTCGCAAAACACGTCCATGACGAATGAAATGTATGAGCGGAGCGCTCTGTGATTTCCAATCTGTTATTTTGGAGAAAGGACCTAGAAAAGGCCAAAAGGATCTTGGACAAGGATCGATAATCGGAGCGAGTTTGCACATCCGAGTGCGCGTCTGTGTTGTCAAACCATTGAAACTACATTAACTACTAATTTATATGCGCAAAATTATTTGTTGTTGTTGTTTTTCAATTTATTCCCTTGATAACAACATGATTTTATATGAATCAATCTGCTTAACAGTAAGCCAGCTACACATACATAATTGTAAGTGCTAGTAGCGTCATGTCATACTCAAGTTTGGTCTTGCCTTATGAGTGAGAGTGATGAGGCCCCTAAGGAGAAGGTGCAGCGTCACCACACAGTGACCGCATCATCGTCATCAGCTGTAATAAAACCTTCCATTGTGAATCAACAGAAGACTGCAGATCACATGCAGTGTCTTCAGAAAGACTTCATTTGATTGCATCAGGAAGACAGTTCACCTTCCTTAACAGCCCAGATAATTGAATAGATGTAATAATTGTAATATTATTGTAATAATGTAATTATAATTAGGAGCTTATATATTGGAAATACATATAAAATGCTGTTTCAGATTTCTGTTAGCTGAGCAGTTATAGTTATTTTCTGTTTGTGATCTGGTATACAGTATGCTAGGGTACAATAGGAGTTGCTGTAGATTAAAGCAGCAATATTTTTGTATCATACTGTTTATGAACTGATAACTCATCACTGTCAGATTATGTGTGAGGGTCTCTGAGGATCTGTGCAGCTTGTTCAACAACATTTGAAGATAAATATGGACCACAAGATTAAACCATTTCAAAACAAGTTTTAATACCAACAGATATTCAATGCAATACCATTACAATTTGTTCCTCACCTTCAACATTGTGCATTTTATATTAAATTAGTTTAGTATACCTACATTTCACAGCTATTTGGTCAGCTGATAGGCTGGCAGTGAGTGAAATGTGTGTGACTCACATGACATGATATAACAGACCCGGTTCTGGCGATGTGTGTAAATGTCAAATCACCCTTCAAATAATTTCTCCACAGTACCAGAAGGAAGTCAGGCTTATATCATTTGGTTAACAAGATCAGCCAGACCAGAGCAATTGCACACTAATGTCCCCTGAGCAGGAAATAATCCTAATGATTTTAATGCTTATATGACACTAATGATGTTCTGTAGAGCATGTGGACCTGTATGGTAAATATACTGTTAATCTGTGTAGGTTCTCATGATGGGACACTGGACATCACATGAGGAAAACCTGTTGAATGATTAAAGGTTATTAAACATTGTTATGGTTTACTTGTTTAGCTAACTACAGTGTTTAGTTTGTGTTCCATTACTGTGTACTACTGAAGTCGAATACATTTATTAAAATGACCTTTAATAACTCTGTATAAGAAAATACTGTTAATTGACAGCTGCCTTTATTTGATCAGTAGCTATTGTAATCCCTACAAGTTCAGTTGTTTAAACTGTAGATGTACCCCAGGCAAAATATTTTTTAACATAGAGGAGAACCAGGAATGTTGTTCCGGGCCCTGTAGCAGGTGACATTTACTAAGCATGTTTTTACAGTGGTGGGTGTATGGGCGGACCCTTTTTTTTCCTGGGCACCACCATGAAAACAAATGATACATTACACTTCATAGCCCAATGTTAAAAATGTAACCTTCCAAGGTCTTGAAACTGCACGCATTTATTTTGGAGGAAACTGCTTTCCTGCTGTTAGGGAGTTTAAACTGTGAAAATGTGTCTGTCAGGTCACGTACATTAAAACCTGAGCCGTTATTGCCTCCTAGTGGTCGTAACTGTTCAAGGCATCGATACAAGGAATCACAAAGCACAAGTACGGAGAAGAGACTTCACACAGTTTTCACAGTATAAATAAATCACATTGTTTACCCGGTATATTTATTATATATGCGTTATATAATGATTGTTCTAGTGTTCAGAGCTGTCCTCATTCAGCTTGTTTTTGCGGCAGATTTCTGTTTATTTATTAAGGGTCACATCATGTGTAACACTTCTCACCATTTTGGCAGTCTCTGAGTGCCTCCGGCTCCAGGCAGCAGGCCCAGCATCCCATATATACATGTCATATGTGCTAATTTTTTAAGCCTGACATAAAAGGAGTATTGTTTAATTAATCTGTGCTATTATTCTACTAATATGGGGAAAATAAGCCTTTGTTTTTAATTTTGTTTAAATAATAAAAAAGTTTTAAAATGGTTTATTGTTTGTAAACATTATAATATATTTTATTTATGTATTGATTTAGCTATAACAGTAAATAAACATAAACAACGACTGGAGATCCGATGTTGTTATAGAAGTTAATCACTAGAGGGCGCTAAAGAACAGTAGAACTCCATTTTTCGATTGCTGGAGAAACGTGTAAAATGTTGGGTGTTTTTAATAGTCTACGCTGACAAAACATAGTTTTTCACGGAACCACGACGACGAAAGTCAAGCTGTAAGATATATTTAATATTATTTGCTTTTCTGTAGTTACGACAGGAATACGTTGTAAAGTTAAAGCTTTTTAAACACTAGCACTTGAAATGCTAATTTCCAGGACATTGTCTATATCATGCACAGCATCATGCTAGATATGTCCCTAAAGATATGTAACCAATAACGGCGCTTTATTTTGTGTAAAATAATCACATAAACATAAAAGTATATGTTTTGCTTTCCTTGCACAAGATCTCTCCCAGGGCTTGGATGACTGCCAGCTGTTACCAAGACTTTGAACAAGAGCAGGATAAGATCACACACTGGAGTTCTTTTACAGGCAAGAAAGAGAAAGTGTTGAAAAGAAAGAGCGAGTCCCAAGAACGTTCTTGTCCCAGCCTAAAGGATTCCTGATTGGCTGTCTTGCTCTTAGCTGTGGAACAGCCCACTTCCTACACAGCCCAGCTGTTGTATTTTAACCTCTTTGGCCCTGTGCACGTTCTCTCCGCAAACCATGTGACTGTTTGAGCTTGTATGAGCTTTGCAGCCCTGACAGGGCTCTTTTATCTGCCTGTTTCCCAAGTCATACTGGAAAAGTCTGAAATTCCACAGCAGACTCCAGAGCGATTAATGACAACATTCTGGTTTGGAAGCTTCACACTGCACAGTTTCCATTGACATCCGGAGACAGGAAGACAGAAAACCGGCTCTGCTTTCACAGAATACAGGTGCTGCTACCTGCAAAATACTTGAGAAGCTCTATTTTTAAGGTGCTCTGATTCTCTTTTGATCATCCGACTTGTGCACACTTTCTCACTTTTTTTTGTCATCTCTACCCTACTCACTGACTTTTTCTTTCTGTTGCCTCCTGTAGCTGGACATGTTTGGCATCACTGCCACAACGCTCCGACGAGGAGCTTTGAGATACCGGGACAGCCAGCGCACCATGGCAACCGTTGTCTCTGGCAACAAGACCTCACAGTGAGTTTGTGTGTGAGGGTAAGGGGCCCCTGCAGATGTTTAAATTAGGCAGATCAGGGGCCTTCATCTGTTTTTAGGGCAGGGCTCCTTAGTGGTTAGACAGATGGAGCAGGGGCTATATAAAGGTGTGGTGTTTAAGCCCGGCCTTTTAAAAACACGAAATAATACCATTTGCATACTGTGTTGTGACATTTGCATTGTAAAGCTATTAAAATAGTCATTATTGATTCGCAGTCATAAACTGGCACATTGTGTTTTCATTTTACCTAAAATATGTTGAACTTTTTTAAGTTGTTTAATTTCACCAAAAATAGTTTGCGATCTAAGTTGTACGTCTGAGAAACGGTAAGCAGACCCCCTGCAGTACCACTTCCTGCAGGTAGATCATGTGACATCTCTTTATCTCCAGACAGGTGAGAGAAAGACTCAAGAAGGAGACAGCAGAGATGAACAGTCAGTTTCCGGGCTTTAGGCCAGGCCTGGTTGTGCTGCAGGTCAGTCTGCACCTTTCCATTCAGTACTCGAGCCCCATATAAAACAGATTGTGAAGATGGCTGGCTGCATAATTTTATCCCCCCTGATAATCTGACTCATCCTTCTTCTTTATTCCTTTTTGCTTTCGCTCGACTCCAGATGGTCATTTGGTAACGTGCCATTTTCTTTTCTCTCTCGGTTGTGGGTGTTGTGTTAAAATAGATAATCTGCCTAATATGCCTTCACACAAATGTGTTAATACTCGCACAAGCGTGCGGCGTGTTGTGTAAGAAAGGGGTGCGAGTTTAAGGTCACCGGGATAAGATAACGTTTAATATCAGTAGGTGACTCATGTGATCCGTAATCATCTCACTGCTTGAGCTGTGTTGTTGTTGTGTTGTTGTTTTGAGTATTTTTGATTTCTACATGAAAAGATTATTCTTGGATATTACTTACAAATAACAAATTATTTTATTTTTAATTGTTATGTGACAAAATGTAGTCGAGTCATATGTTTGTTGTTTTGTTTGAAATATATCTATATAGATTTAAACCCCCGTTGTTCACAACAATATTCAGAAAAGCACCAGGTCAAAATTTCTACCCAATACAGTAATCTAGACCTTCGTAAAATGCTTGTTAGTTGAGGCACCCTAATGGGCCACACCCCCTTGCTGACAAACACGGTTAGAGTAACAATATATCTATATAAATATTAGATATAAAGTGAGATTTCTACCTTCTTCCTCGCGTACCCTGAGGTGTGTTCTGTGTTGTGTTCCAGGTCGGGGACAGAGAAGATTCAAACCTCTACATAAGTATGAAGCTCAAGGCAGCAGCTGAGGTTGAATGAGCTTGTTTAATAAATGAAACTGTGTTTATCATAAAGCTCTCGCTGATACTGTCTCCATCATTCATATAGATCGGAATCAATGCCAACCACATTAGGCTTCCCAAGACAGCCAGAGAATATGAAGTAAGTGGATCCGGCCCCGAGCAATAACAAAAGGCTGTGACTCACGTCATCTGATTTTCTGTCCTATCTCCCTTTATAGCTTTATATATCCGTACGGCGTTGCTCACAATTCATTATAATGAGAATCAGAGGTGATGGAAGCACAAGCATCGCCAGACCCTATTTAAGGGATTCAGCCTTTCTGTGATTAACTTAGCTGTCAGCAGCCTTACAAATCTGTATGATTATGTGATCACTCTCCATGTGTACTGAATACAGTGGCTGCAGTAAGTTGAGGTTGGTTTGCTATGAATCACCCCCTTACTAGACATTAAAAATACTAGTCGCGAGATGCAATTTCTTTAGTTTATTATTTATTTAGTTTAAAAAATAACGAATCTATCAGTCCAGATTTTAACACCAAGCTCCTGCACTTAAGGGGAGAATTATTCCTGAATCACTTGTAGAAAAGTTTTATAGAAACTTTTTAGTATTTTATTTATAGAGAGTTTTGTTTGCATTGCAAAGCTGGGAATAAATAACTCTATGAAGTAAATGTGGCACACGGTGAATGAGTCTTTGTTTTGCACAAATCATCAAACTACAAACATCTATAGGCTGTTTTCACTCATATTTTTCAGGTTCTGCGTAGCATCATTTCAGTCAATGAGAACCCGGCGGTTCACGGTCTCATCGTACAGCTTCCCCTTGACTCCATTTACCCAATAGACGTGGAAAAAGTGACCAATGCTGTGGCTCCAGAGAAAGATGTCGATGGGTACGAGAAATTCTGTGTTTCTGTAGTACAGTGTCAAGACTGACATGTTAGAAATGTATGTTTGAAGAGCATAATAAAGATATGGGGGAAATGATGTGTGTTGGTGGACAGGTTGGACTAAAGTACAACGAGAATTCACAGATATAAAATTAGCCACAGATATCCCTCCAATAAAATTCTGACAGGATTAAATTATCATCTGTCTACGTTAATTAATAACTGGTATACAGACTGTTTTTTCCCACGAGGTCAAGTTTTGGCATTTCGTACCCTTTCACCACTGTTTGATGCCATTTAGTTCTAGTTTCTAGGTCTAATCTCTTTATTTGGCTCCCTTATCTGTTTTTTCCACCCAAAGTCAGAGAGCCATAGCCTGATATGTTTGTGATCATTGCCCTTTATTACTGATTTATTACTAGTTTTGCATAGAGTTTTGAGCAATATCGACCTGCAGGCTCTTGCAGACATCCCTGTAACCATTACATCAACTGTTTATGTCATTCCTAGTGGATTGATAGTAGAACTGAGCGATAACAGGCTTTTCAGTAGATCAGGGTGGGTATCGCTTTGATATTGTCACAGGACAGAACACAGGGCTCATTATAAACGTATATAAGGCTTATTCGTGACACCTGCATGGGGGACATATAAAATAACCTTTGCAGAACATTGAAACAACGTGTAAATGTGTGACATGTCATCCTGCCAGCCTGACCAGCATCAATGCAGGGAAGCTGTCTCGAGGGGACCTGAGGAACTGTTTCATCCCATGCACTCCTAATGGCTGTTTGGAGCTCATCAGTCAAACCGGTGGGTGGAAATCTCGTGAACCCTGTGAGCTCAACCAATCAGCAGTCAGCATCTCAGGGTGATTGTCTGCAAAGGGGCTGATGTGCTGTAACCCAGTCAGTGTGCAGTATAGGTGTGAGACCTATATATACACAATCTAAATCAGAACTGTGAAGTCTGATGACTGAAGGGTCACGCCACAGACAAGATCCTGAACATTCTTGCAGATGTGCCTTACCTTACAAATTAAAGCAAGAATTAAAGGGGCAAAACACCAAAAGATACCAGAAGTGTTTATGAGTAACTTAAGAGAAAGCTGATATAATGTATTCTTGTTGTGTTTAGGTGTGACTGTATCCGGGAAGCATGCTGTCGTGATTGGTCGCAGTAAGATCGTTGGAGCTCCAATGCACGATCTGCTCCTGTGGAATCACGCCACAGTGACCACCTGTCACTCAAAGACTTCTGACCTTGCCAAACAGGTTCATTCTTCTCTCTCACTTTCATTTATTCCTTCCACTGAAGAGCTCAAATCAAATATGCCACTGTAATGCACAATAAAATATTTGATCAAGCCAATTTAATGATACTTTTTGGTGCTTATTTGTCACTTTAGAGCTTGATAGCCCCGATTCACATTCAAAATGTGTGAAAGATCATCTGTGATTTTGTCCAAACATTGTTTTACATGAGTTACACGGAATAAAGCTGTATGGGTTTGGAATGAACATTTGGGTTTGGGTTAAGATACTTCTTACGACTGTGATGTTTAAAGCGTTTTTTGCCTCTATTGCCATTTCGGTTTGAAACTTAAAATAGCAAATTACCTGCAGAGTTATTTTCTTAATGTGGATGTGTTTAAAATCTAAGCAGCAGCTGTAAGAACAAGCTACGAGAGCTCCACCATTCCAGCGCGCCCACACACACACACGATATCGTAGCTTTTTTTTTGTTTGTTTTTGGATGTGACAGTCAAACTGACATTTCCAGTGAAATTGGACCCGATAGCTCAGATAATAAATTATTATTATAAACATATTGCTGCGAGCTGGGGAAAGGTAAGGAGACCTTACCTGATATTTCTCCATTTTTAACCAAAAAAGTGATGGATTGCAGCTTTAAAGAAAGTCACGTTTTTTGTTTTTATACTTAAGCCGTCTGGGTTTAAGATGATGTTTAAATATGAACTGAATTTAATGGTTCCTTTTACGTTGGGTTCAACCTTTGCCCAGCACGCAGCTGGGTGGAATGAATAGAGAAGGTTAAAGAGAGCCTAACTTTGAGTCTCTTGTTTTCTGTAGGTGGGCAGAGCAGACATATTGGTTGTGGGTGCTGGCAGAGCTGAGTTGGTTAAAGGAGAGTGGGTGAAGGAGGGGGCGGTGGTCATAGACTGTGGTATCAATCATATACCAGGTCACTTTACTTTGTTTAAAACGGTTATAGAATATGAAGTAGTTGCTGTTTTTGAGCTCACGTGGTTCCTTTGACACACACACAGACACCAGTAAACCCAGCGGTAAGCGTGTAGTGGGGGATGTGCACTACCCCTCAGCTGTACAACGAGCTGGATACATCACCCCAGTGCCTGGAGGAGTCGGACCCATGACTGTTGCCATGCTGATGAAGGTACCAAATTAGGAAAAGTAGGATGGCTTGGTGACTTTAATATAAGTAATTGGCTTTATATTATACTATATTCAAACTGTATACTATACTGAATACTATACTATATTATTTAAACAAATTAAAAAAGCAAGTTAAAAAACAAATTATATAAATTTAGCTTCAGACTATATGGTTACCAACAACATGGGCAACAGACAAATTACAAGTAATTGGAGAGATCATTGAATCTCATATTTCATTGGTCAAGCCCTTTGCTGAGTGATGTCATTTTGTTAATCACCGTAAGTATTTGCTATTGTGATGTTTGTTTGAAAACAAGTAGAACATTTGAACATCTTTCCTCACACAAGCTTGTTGTAATAGTTGATTCTGTTCAAATTCAAGACGTGTTTTTACAAATGCTTTATTTTAATTTGTATTTGGACCAGAACACAGTTCAAAGTGCAAAGCGTGTTCTGCAGACATGCAGGCCAGACAAGTGGAACATTGTGTACGCAAAGAAGGAACCACAAAAGCCTCAACCAAGGTACCGACATGGCTTACATGGAAGTCAGGAAGTCTCTGTATTTAAACTCTAGTCTACTATTTGTCCAATAGTCCAATCTTTGTAATATTATAAGGTACATGCAAACTTTCGTGGTTCTTGGTGGTTTATGTGTTTTTYAACTGTTTCATCCTCAGTGACTTCAAAATCTCCCGTTCGTGCCCGAGCAAACCAATCGGTCAGCTTGCGAGAGAGGTGGGCCTGTTTTCAGAGGATGTGGAGCCATATGGCAGAAGCAGAGCTAAGATACAGCTGGGTGCTCTGAAACACATGGAGAACCAGCCTGATGGGAAATATGTGGTGGTCACAGGGTAGGATGCATCTTGAAATGTAATTACATACTGTGTATTAGCATAACCTCATGTTATAGTAACGTTCTACAAGCTCACAGCACTTCAGTGAGTCAGGTTCACACATTCTGTTCACGTCTTGCTTGGGCTCTGTCATCGAGCAGCTATAAAAACAACCAAATTAACAGAGTTTAAAAAAAGAACTAAAAAGCTCATTAGATTACTTTCTGAGCAAAGTTTTCTTTCCTGTGTTCATGCAATTCCTATTCCTAATTTAGAATGTTTGGGGCGGGGCATGTTTTTTAAAATTACCAATAGTTCTTAAATATTCATTTTAGGGAGCGTTTGATTGGACGAAAATCGGTATAGTGCAGGATGAGTCATCAATATTTGTGGACCAGTTTCCTGAGATAAAAAAAGGCTGTACGTTTTCATATCTGCTGAAATAGATTTTTGTCAATGCTTAGAAGTACATTAGGTAACACACATAAACTTAATGCCAAAGAGCTCATCTTTATAAAGGTTGTTTTTGTCACTCAGTTTGAGAGTCTTAGCCTGACGCATGCAGGATACATAAATATAATGCTCTGCTTCACAAAGTCAAACCATTCTATGTTATTATGAGCAGAATTACTCCTCCTGCAGTGGGCGAGGGAAAGCGAACCACAGCTCTTGGGTTGGCCCAGGCTTTAGGGGCTCACTTGAGTGTCAACTCTTTTGCTTGTGTGCGAGAACCTTCCCCTGGATCCTGTTTTGGTGCTAAAGGTGAGGGACATTTTTCCCCCACATTTCTATGACTGCTGATCTCATTATGCTTTCAGATGAAGAGAAATTGAGAAATCAAGCATCTTAAAACTAAGTCCTCAAAAATAATTCAAACACAATATCAGATATGTAAGCTTCATTGATTTTTGATTTCCATACAGGGCCTGCTGTTGGAGGTGGATACTCTCAGATTATTCCTTTGGATGAGGTATATTTTTGAAGCACAGATATAAGAACCTATTTTATAAAATGGAAAGTGAATTTAATTTAACATATTAAACCCAGGTCAGCCTTCAGTTGTCAGGCCAAAATGAGATTATCGCTACTGCCAGCAGGCTGGTGATGGACACAGTTAAAGCACATTCTCACTATGAGACCAATCTGTCTGAGAAGGTCAGCTCTGTATTTGCTTTGTTTGTGTCTGTGTGTGTGTTTCTGTGTATTTGTAGAATTCGCATTTGGTATGATCTGTCATGCTTCTATCTTCTAGGCTCTGTTTGATTTGTTGGTTCCAGTCAGAAAGGGTCAAAGGTCTGTCTCTCCAGCCCAGCTTAACCGACTGAAGGTAAGCCATGCAAAGCCAACAGTAAAATTCAATCCAAAAACTGTGTTTGTAGCATGATGACATTGTCATCATGTTGTTTATGAACTGTAGAAACTGGGCGTTGAGAAATCCGACCCCTTGACCTTCACAGAGGCTGAGATAAGACATTTCGTCCTATTGGACATTGACACAGAAACCGCAACAGTATGTATCAGTATCCCAATTTTCTTTTAACTTTTTTGCGCTTTTTTGTGAGTGCCTTTGGATGAATTTAATTAAAGGTAAAATGTAATAATGCTCTTTATCAGAATTATTTTCTCTAAAAATATTTTCTATAAATTGTCAGTATGCCACAGACAATCACATTTTTGTGATGTCACATCTGCAGGAACAGTTAGCAAAAAAATAATATTCTATTCTGATATTTCGTAATCTCACTGTGACACAGCGAGGCAAGTTTCTAAACAACGAATAGGGATTTTTTTACATTTTTAATCGATTTTAAGTTTCAGTAAGATTTGAATTCATCCCTACATATTTATAGAACAATGAGCTCATTGTATAAAGAATTAAGATGAATCTTATTCATTATAATATGACTCTTCAAGGTCAGACCAGTAGGGAAAAATGTGATGTGTTTGTATGATTTGCTACTGTAAGTGGGTGTCTGCTCTGCAGGATTGTTGCTTTTTGGAAAATGAGATCATGGCTATATTGTCACTAAGCAGCAGTGAGGAGGATCTGCAGCACAGGCTGGCCAGGATGGTAGTTGCTACAAACAAATCTGGACATCCTGTCACAACAGAGGATTTGGTCAGTATATGTGTTTACTGTATGTGTCTGTTTGTGGGTGTATGTGTGATTTACTGTACATAACCTCGTCATTGCAGAACGTCAGTGGTGCCCTGGCCATGCTACTGAAGGAGGCCCTAAAACCTGTCCTGATGCAAACCACGGAGGTAAAACTCCATAGTGCAAACTGTCACATGACCACTGACAATGTCTCACCCTAAAAGAAATCATTTTTCTTTTGTTCTTTTTTTATTAGCCAAAGTCTGTCTCACCACACCTTAGTTTTCTATGTAGGGTACACCAGTGTTGATTCACACCAGCCCATTAGCTGACATTGCCCATGGCTGTCCTTCCATCCTTGCAGACAAAATAGCCCTAAAATTGGTCGGACCTAAAGGATTTGTAGGTGAAATAAACTTTTATTTACCTCTAGTAATATTTAATTAATTATAGTATTTGTTTACGTTACAGTACATTTAAAGAGATGGTTTAGGCTTTGGGAATCGAGGTTACAAAAACAAATGAAGCTGTCACAATAATATATGTCTGTAGCTAAACAAGAGCTCATCTCTTCAGTCAGTGAGTCTGGTCATGGGGCAGACGTGGGCCTGGAGAAGTTCTTCAACATCAAATGCCGCTATTCTGGCCTGCAGCCAGATGTGGTAGTGATGGTGGCTACTGTCCGTACCTTGAAGATGCATGGCGGTGGTCCTCCAGTGAGTCAGATCCACAAACATATTAACTGTTTTCTTTTAAAGATAACCTGAGGCAATATCACAGCAAATGCTTATTAAATAATATATATTAACCTCATATATCCTGATTTATCCCGTATAAAGTGCTCGCACCTAAGCGCATGCGAGATCTTCAAGCACAGCGAAACGTGCTGTTCCCAAAGCCAGTTTATATTAATAATATGTGAAATCAACATTTCCGCTTAAGGTTTTTAATTTTACCTAAATTTAGAACTTGATGCTTTCTGCATCACACAATGTGCAAATACAGTTTCCATTTAGTCAATGAGAGCCTGCATACATTCACATAGTAAGTCTTGTATTACTTGCTAATAAATAAAATAATTTTGGCCTAGCCTTCCCACATACAATATACTAAGAGGTTCAGATAAACGCATATCAAACATTTGACATAATGGAAAGCATCTCTGTTTTCTGTCTTGTTTAAAGGTAAAGGCAGGATGGCCTCTTCCAAAAGAGTATTTAAACGAGGTAACAGTGTATATTGTATCACCTGTCATTTTCTCATGATATGTCCAGTTCTCATAATTGATTTTTGTAAGGTGGAAACATTATTAGTGTAAGAACATTAGAGATTACAGTAAAATCTGTCAGCAGACTCGTATGTATGCAAGTGAATAGATGGGTTTAGAATATACAGAGTGAGATCATTATTCTGTCTCCAATTCAGAACCTCGGGCAGCTGGAAAGAGGCTGTGGTCACCTGAGGAAACAGGTGGAGAATGCAAAAGCCTTTGGTTTACCAGTGATAGTAGCCGTCAACAAATTCAGGTACAGCTCACTACTGCTTGCCTACCCATCTATGTTGGTTATTGAACTAGTCAACCTATTCATATATTACTTGTACAGTATTACAGTCCTCATTGACTTTGCACCTGCTGAATAGGAGCAGCCACATTCCAGCTGTACACACTCCCACCCTTTACATCTGGTTATTAAATATTACTAAATATTTGTTATGTTTTCATAAGTGGGAAGTGCTTAAATAAATTTAAATACATTCTGCAGATTTCCTCCTTGTATTTTCTTAAATTATTACAGATTTTGCAAAAAAAAAAAGACAGCAGGTTTCATCTAGATGTTTTTATATGTATATATTTATTCTGTGTTCAAATCATGTTTGCAATTGATTACAGTTATGGTAAAAACGGGCTCTTGAGTAAGATTAGTTTTTATCCTTATGTACTCTAATCTTATGCTCTTAAGCCAAAATGAACCACAAACACACTCCCACTCAGAGCAAATGTGTGTGAATATGGGCTCTGGTTGTATTTGGCATAGCTCAGATACTGACGCAGAGCTGGAGCTGGTGTGTAGCCAGGCGAAGCAGGCTGGTGCCTTTGATGCGCTGCAGTGCACTAACTGGTCTGAAGGGGGCGCTGGAGCGCTGGACCTGGCCAAAGCTGTTCAGAGAGCTGTAGAGCATCCTGGCCTGTTTAAGTACCTGTACGACCCAAAGGTAAGAAGTCTCATAATAGTTAATTCCAGAACTGATAAACAAAAGGATGTAGATTTGAATACTACAATGTTTTTTTTTAATTATGGGTTCAGCCAAATGAGTTAAAAGGAATAGTTAGGGCAAAAATTCTGATGTCATTTATCACTTGTGTCATGTTAAATTTGTGTGACAAATAGAGAAATTTAGCATAATGTCTAAGTGGATGATAACTGGGGCTATCAATTACAAAATGTAAAAGAATGCACCCAAAACATAAAAGGAGATCATAAAGCTCATATTTTATGTCTTTTGAAGTCGTATGTTAGTTTTATGTGAGGAAAATAAAGTATTCAAAAAGTCTCTTAAATCTCGTTTGCATTATGACATTTAACATCAGTGATGCTAAAATCTGGCATGATGGGTCTTGAGCTGCAGGGAAATATTGTAGTTTAATATGTAATTTAATATGAAAAGGCAATTGAAGGGGAAGAACCAAAGGTTGGGTGTCAAAGTACATCTATAAGCGTCCCTGACAGAAATATCATTAATTGCTTTATGGTGTTTCCTGCATATACAAGTATACAGTGGAGATTTCAGTTCAGTCAGGTTTCTGCTTTTTTTTTGTTATTATCAAGTGTCCCTTTTGCTCTGATTTTCCACATGTACAGCTTTCTGAGATCAATTAACACTTTATATATAGAGCTGTTTCATTACCAGCCAATGACTTCATCAGGCATGAAATCTTTGTCATTGACAAGGCCTAAATATAACCAGCATGAAAATTGTTCATCACACTTAGCCAATTAAGCTGTGAAGTATGGAACGGTCCCATCAGTAGAATCAGCAACAACGTGTTACTCAAACAAATGCATTGTTCAGCGCTCATGAATGTAAACTTTTAGATTCCAGCTGTTGATAAATTAAGGACTGTGGCAATAAAGATGTACGGTGCAGAGGACATAAAGCTGTTACCAAAAGCACAGGAAAGGCTTGCACTCTACACCAAACAGGTGAGTTTACTTAATTCCACAAGACTCAATTATATATACTGTTCATGCTGCAGGGTAAGAAATGGCCAGTTGCTCTCAACTGGTTTTGTGTCCCAGATTTTACTTTACAACTTTTTGGTTGGTTCAACACATATTTGTTGCAAGTGAAACTGTATTTAGTGTATTCATGTCCTTTATTTTGTGATTTATTAATGGCTTTTGAAGATGAGAGTATGTCACACAACATGTTTGTGTTAGCGTCTGTCTAATTTGGCTGGCTTCTGCTAAGAGTTGAGTTCAGTGAGACTCGTGGCTTTGGGTATCAACAACAAATTAGTGGAAGTGTTTTTTTTCTCCGTATGAGATCGGACCTAAAGTACAACCCACTGAGCCTTCATTCATCTAGCTGGTTAAGATTTCGCTGCTATAGCTGGCAACTGTTGAACTGATCCAGATGGCACCAAACGAAAATGTTTGTGCTGAAAAATTGTTTTAACTAACGTAATTTTTGATCTAACTATTTTCCTTCCTCCCTTCCGTTCTCTTTGTTTTTCTGATCTAAAAGGGCTTCGGGAATTTGCCCGTCTGCATAGCCAAGACACACCTGTCCTTGAGTAATGACCCCAAGCTGAAGGGAGTGCCCACAGGCTTCATCCTGCCCATTACAGACATAAATGTCAATGCTGGAGCTGGTTTCCTCTGCTTTCTGACTGACTCGGTGAGCCTTTATCCTCCGTCTGTTTACATTTATGTACATTTATTTTATCCAAAGTGTCTTACATTGCATTCAAGGTATACATTTTTATTTAGGTATCAGTGTGTGTGTTCAATGGTCGAACCCGCAACCTTTATGCCTCTGTATGTTGCAAATGCAATGCTCTACCAATTCATAAAATAGGTTTTATTTGAATTATTTAATTTCAGGCTTATATTAATACACCTTCCATATTCCTTCCATCTCTCAAGAAGCAAAAACAAAGTTAGTTTTCAGACAGTAAAGTGATACTTTGTTGGCACTGCACATGGTCATTGGTGGTACCTACACACTGGTAGAAGATTAAACGATAAGATTACATTTGAAATGGACACTGCGGTGATATCACCACATGTTATGACACTGGGTCAATTCTGTTCCATCTTCTTTCGTCAGCCACTCATCGGGTGAGTCTACAGCCTAGAAATAGAAGAGAAAGAGAGAATATTCGGTCACGCATGTTGCGGATATTTTTATCCAGACACGTTGCTAGGCTGCATGCCTGTGCTGAACATGAGCTGTTCAACAAAAGCCACCAGTGGTCCAAGTGACCTTAGCCAACGTTTATGTTCATTACAGATTACCAATGCAAGTCAATTTGTGTAATTGTTCTTCAGAGTAGGAGCCACTTTCATATACAATTATGGTTAACCTGGCACAGTGTGTGGCCACATGGCTTTGTTTAGCTTGTCTTTACTTTTTCTCTTGATTGCTTGAGCTAGCTTTTGTTTTTGTAGTCTAGAAAATGCTCGATTAGCTGCAATATTAGGTTAGTAAATTACACCTCCTTCATGATAAAATAACTATTTTTTTAACCCTCCCAACAGACAAATACAGAAACGGAAGATCCCATGTGGCCCTGTTTCCATGGTAACAACCTTTACAGTGACTGCAAGTAGCTCAGTGATTACTTGCACCAGAGTGGTTAAAATAAACTAGGCTTAATTAATGATCAATTAAACTTTTAATAACTTCACAGAAACTGGTTTCTTTTAATTGGGGTACATTATTATTAAAACTTCAGTCTAATGAAGTCATCAGGTTGGCCATTGGATCACCTGTGGTCACCCGGATTCTAGTGGAAACTCCTGCATGAATGCATGTTGCTCTCTTGTTTTCCTTAACATTTGGAAATGACTGTTTATTCATCAACCGTTTAACCTCAGAATGGTCTTGCATTCATGCAATGATCAGTGACTTGCTGTTTTGGTGTTTTTTGTCCTACCTGATATCTTTAATTTAAATCTCAGTTGTTGTGATTCTTAAACCATAAGGTATTTTTAGGCATAGATGTTTAGCCATGATGACCAAGACTTAGCACATCGACCTTCTGACAAGAACAAAATGTCAATTCAGTATGCTTTGTGTGTTTACTTATGAAATTAAGTTAGCGTTCCAAAATTGCTGCTATGTATCTTTAATTAAGTGTAACATCTGCCATAGCAGATTGTAGTTTGCCAGTATTTTTAAAAGATACATTTCATAGATAAGGTGACACATTGATTTAATTGCTTAGTCTTTGTACGTTTACTCCATATGTTTTCCAGCACACTCTCTTTCTCTCTCTCTTTCTTTCTCTCTCTTTCCCTCTCAAATAAAGTCTTAGCTTGACCTTTCTTTTTTCCAGAAATTGCCTGTTGCTATAGATACTAAACTGATTGTAGGCTATAATTTGATAATTGTATATTTGTCTAGCTTATTTTTAGCCTCGTTTCTTCAAGATACATATTACCCAGCAGCCATTGCTGCTGTCCAGTAGTCAATGTTGGCTGTCAATAGTCCGAATGTGTCCTTTCCATCTGGGGCTGTGATTATGGAATAATGTGGCATTGTAGTTAAGGGACTAAGGTGTAACCAAAGTGTAAAATTCTTTGATTTTGACTGCTGTTTTAAACACTTTTGGGTTTTTATACATATTGCAGTTCATTACTTTTGGTTTTCATACATCATAAAAATTAATTTATGATTTGACCAAAGTCCAGATAAAAATGTTTTCGCGTTTGTCATGGTTACATTTGTTTATGTGATTCATGTCTACTACACATACACAGACAAAACAAATGCTGTAAATTACGGTGTTAAATTATAACATGATCAGTTCATAACTGTTTCGAATTCATTTGTGGCATTAAATATGGGAAATAAGTCAGGTTATTGTTTCAATTATTTAATTTTATGCTTTGGAAAACACAACTACTATTAAAAAATCACTGTTGTATGAACTGTAAGACAATTCTAAAATAAAAGCTATGATCATAATTAACACATTTTCTTTTTGAACTGAATGTAAATTGGTCTGTCACTCGGTGAGCATAAAAATAGAACGGTGAGATACTCTGAGTTGCCTGGCCTGTTTCACATGGGTTAGTTCAGGACACTGGGTTTAGCCGTAAGAGATTTTCTGAGTGAACTCTGCATAAATAATCTTATGTGGTAGTTTTGGTGAGTGCTTTGTAAGTCCAACTTGTCAATTAGCTTTTTTTGGAGAGGCTTTCAGGGTACATTTCCCCCAGACCTCTGGGACCGAGCGTCACTGAGCATTAGCATTGGTGGCTTTGAGCCTGAAATATCATTTCATGCATGAGACGCCGGGACCACTGTCATATATATCCTAGTGGATGATGCAGTTCCTTTTCTAAGCAACACAATCTCTCAAAATCTGTAAGGAAATTGCAGCCGCTGATAGTAAACAGCACCCAGACAAAATGAGATATATCAGGTTATGTTTGCACACATAACATTTGCAAACATAAAGCAAGATAACGGATAAGAATTAAATTGTAATTAATTATATAGAAGTATTTAATCTTGGAAGTAAATCGTCTGCTCATGGAGTCTTCTAATGCAACATATGCCATATTGAAAATTGTCTGTATTATATATAACCCACAGAAGTGAGCTTTAGTCATATGTATTAGAATAAAAAAATATAATCTGTTGGTACTATTAACCTGTTTATCTTGCATACAGTGCATGCCTCAATAAGGGGAATGTTTCATAGTGGTGTACGTTTGACTTTTGGAGTGTAAACAAAGATAGCGAAATAGCACATTTGTCTGCCAGTATTAAATGTGTTGTATGGCGAGTTATCGCAGTGATATCAATAATATCTGATCATTGGCAGAGCTCTCGCTCTGTATTGATGGCTGGATGACAGGGACGCTTGCATACAGTGCCAATCAGATGGTCTCCATGGAAACATAGGCGCGTAACCTGCGGAGTGACTGAGAGCGTGCAGTCGGTTGTCTGCGAGTGGATTCATAAACGCCTCCTTTCAGCCGGAGAATGGTTTCCATGTGCGCTCTTCAGGTAGGAATTTTAACTTACAAAGTACGCTGCAGGTGCGAGCTAAGTTCTTTGTCATAATTATAATATTTTAATTAACGCGATAAGGATTAAGACGTAAACATATAAACCATGAACATTAGTCGCAAACTTGATTTAAGGATGAAAATCGGGAAAATGCTGCTATATAAGGCTTTTTCTGATTTATTAGTCTGATTTATTATCAATTCTGATTTTAACCTGAGCTTTGCGGTCGACGTGGCATATGTATTCCTGTAGCCTATATTATCTAAAAAAGAGTTCGGCATATCTACATAACTTAGATGAAAACACAATATTACACTTACGCTTACAATAAACTGCATTTGCCACTAATACGATTATACTTATAGTGTTAAAACCTGTTCCCCTTATATTTTTATGTAATTTGTCATATGTTTGTAATATATTAATATGTAACTCGCTTTGAGTAAACTGGTGCCGCACGTCGTTTGTATGTTATATAATCAATGTATGTTCTAAGATGATGATTTAAAATGCATTAAAAACAAAGCAAATAAATCAGTAAGTATGAACGTTCCAAGTGGGGGCGAGTAGAAAAATATACCTAAGTTTTCTTTAAGTTCACAACGACAATATTTTGTTTTTGTTTGTTTGCAGAGCTGACATATGGAAAAACACGCACTTACGTAATCCTTCCGATATTGTCATAAAGAAGTGCTATTGATTTTGGTGCTGTGTGATCAGACATGTCCACACATGAAACAGAATGTACAGATTGTCAGGAGAGAGTAGGTTTGAAGAGAAAACTGACAGGTCCACCACGACTTTTGCTGGGAAAGTCCAAATCAAAAGAGAAATCAGATTCTCAGAGAAGGCTAAGGCGAGATAAATGCTGTGAAGACGCGCCAGATAATAATGATCAGCAGGACAATAAAGGCAAAGACAATAAATCGTCATATATTACCCACCACAGTCCTCAAAAAGCCTCAGAGCTTGAGAAAATGGAGAGCCAGTACGATGCCCAAGGAGACAGCTCGGGAATTCTCCTAACATTGGAGGGAAATCAAGGCAAAGAGGAAAACGTGGAAAATAAAGCTGGAGTGACCAGAAGCGCACCGAAAATGACTATGAGGAGAACGTTTTCACTGCTGTGGTGTAGTGGCAGAAAAAGGAAGGAAACAGATATAAGACATGCTGAGAATGTATCGGAAAACACAAATCCGCACGAAAAAACGAAGAAAAACAGAAACAAAGCTCTTAAAAATACCTCTAACTCATTGAATGACAATAAACCGTGTGATGCCAGTAATGAGGAAGTTGCTCACAGGAAAGGAAAAAGGTTTTTCTTCATGATGTGGCCCATTTCCAAGAGATCTTCTGTCACATCCGATGTCAACCTGGGAAGACGGTCTGAAGAGCAAAGCAGCAGCGTGGTTTTACAAGAGAGAACGGAACCAAGATTTTTTTCTAGAAAGATCTACCGCATCTTTCCAAGAAGAAGGAAAACACATCTGTCTGGTGTTCGGCTTGAGAATGTCACTTCTAAGACGACACACAATGAAGCAGGAGATCAGCTGAATCGATTAAGTACAGCTAACGCGGAGATTCCCAACACCCACGAAGAAGAGCACCAAGAGGAACCACAAGAAACCAAGGAAAGCTCTCCAGACACATTTACATTCAACGCAGAGGTGAGCATAAACACAAATATTGAGTCTGGACACATCGATGATGAGCAGGAAATCTATCCAGACCCAGATGAACGTAAAATTGCTCTGTCAACCACAAATGAAGAAAAATACCCATTGTTAGAGTCAACGAATGAGATTTTACCCACCAGTGGCTTCTTGGATTCATGTATCCTTGACTCAGAATTGCCTGGTACATCATCAAGTATAGCTTTAGGTGATACTCTGGCTGTAAACGATACAGACCAGCAGGTGTTCACTAAAACGTGCAGACCGGTCATTACTATAGAGCGTGCATACTCATCAGAGGAAGAAAACCAGGAAGTCGATGTAAATGAGGTGCCGCGGTTTGATTTCCTCTCAATGAATGGGTCCTGGCAACATTTAAAAATAAACAGCTTGACAAACAACACATTACTTCCGACTGACTTAAGTGTGTCCCCTGAACCGGACCATAGCCGATGTAATGAGACTTTGCTGATTCAGACGGCGATTTCAATGGTTCAGTCAGCCATCCGCGCTGCGGTGGAACAGCTTGCCAACGAGCAGCAGCAGAATCAGATAAGTGTGGACCACGCGTAACCGCATATTTACATGCGTTCACATTCCTTATTTAGCAAAGGGTTTCCTATTCCTCTTAGATGTTATATGAATTGCTGGATGTAACAGATAGATGTCAGGAATATTGTGTGATTAAAAGTAAATATATTTGTAATGATTCCCTTGTCAAGGTCATAATGTGGAACAGTTTGTTAAATGATGTAATTTTGTAGTAATTTTGTATTTGATCTTATCATGCATGACTAACCCTTTTACCCAAAAGACATCACGCTCCTCCGAAAGCTCATTGTTATTCGCATATATTTAAACACAGTTAAATTACTGTTTATACACATTTCATTTAATGTTAACTTTACTCTGTATTTTTATACCGCACTATTTCTGATGTCACTTCAATGCCGGTCTGGTTTCTATAGCAATGAATATCCCACACAAATGCTAGAAGGCTTTAAGTCACATGCGTCCATTATTTTTTCACCTTACAAAAAAACTTGATATGTTGTGTAATAATGTGGATGGAGGCAGTGTTTACAGTCTACAGTAAGTCAACATTTTTATGAAAATAAGTGGTTTGAGAACAACTCATATTTGAATGGTCATGGCTGAGGTGTAAACTGAATATGTTATATGTTAAATCGCTGTATACTGTACAACAAGAATTTGTAAGTCACTGGTTACACAGAATTGGTGACGGAAGTTGTGCATGATGTTAGCTTGTGTGATTACGTGCTGCCCTCTTGTGGTAATTATTTGCTACTTCAAGATAAGATAACGTCTTTGTTACTGGGACCAATGGCTAAAGTATGTAAATCACAGTTTATTCAATGCGCTATTTATTTAAAAAAATAACCAGAACACATTATCACACAATGGCACTAACTGCTGATGATTAATCAATTTAAAAAGGGACGGTTTAAATGCACCTTACAAGTCACACAAATAACACAAATGCAAGTTTTGCTGTTTTAAAACACTCATCACAGTACGCCAGCTTCGGTTTGTAAGTAAATATAACCGCAAACACGGGTGTTAAGACAGTTTAAATACAGCACAAAGGAAACAATGTCTTTTATCAGTGATGTGTCTTTAAAGTTAATAAATCTTTCTAAATGTTTTTAAGAAACGTCATGCTTTCATATGTTTTAGATGCCTCAGTATTCATCAAAATAATCTGTATTTAAAACATGACTGAAGCTACTGTATGCACCATTGCTTTTTTTGTCTGAACATTTACAGCAACATTGTGTCCTAATAAAGCTGGTGTGTACTCGCATTCCATACACAATATAACCTTGAAATACTTTTAACATATCAAAAAGCTTTTAGAAAAGCACCCGTTACGCATTCTTTTGACAGATTACTCCGATTGTGTGGACGTCTTGGACAACTTTGCACTAACAAATAGGCACTGTTCAAATGTACAGTATATTCATTAAAAAATTGTAAAACTAAAAACAACTTCCAGGATTTGGTTCAATTGGCTGAGCAATAGTTTAAGTGCTTTTCTTAACGGAGATGTTTTGAAAAATATTCTAAGGCACTGAACCAGTTTCTGCTCGGGGAAGGAATCGTTTAGACTCTCTGTTTAGTCAATTTCCGTCTTTAGGCCACAACTGAGGAACAACAAAAATAAATAATCAAATATTATTAGCTTAAGATGGGCTCTAAAACAATCGGTCTCAACCACTGTTTGAAAATATCGCCAAGCTTGGCACAACTTGAAAAATGTATATTTGTAATAAAAATAACCAAATATTTTTAGTTGTTTTAGCTTCAATGCTTTTAAATACTTTTAAGTCATCTTGAGGCCCCCTTGGTTGAGAAACACTCTGAAAACAAATATATCATTTGTCAAGCGGCACTTCCTATTTAGTTGATTGAGCTTCATTTCCACATGCTTTTTAATGTAATAGTTTCTTTGAATATAGAATTGAAACAATATACCCGACCAAGTCATTTCAGTCATTCACGTGTCAACAACATCATAAAACATCAACACTACAATCATCAACACCGAGTCTTAAACAAAATTCTGACAACGATTTTCGAGACAGGACACGAGTGTATTGGTGCTGAGGCAGAAATCAAATCACACATTGATGTGTTCGAACGGATTCGTGACAAAGACTACATTCCCAGAAGTCATTCCACGGTCACTGCGTCTACACTCTCCTGAGAGACCTCAGAGTCCAGTGAGTAGCAGGAACTTCCGTTATCCTGAGTGTCCTTCGCCGCTTCCTCTCCCGTGACTGTGGTAATATCCGTCTGGCCCTCACAACCGTGGAGCAGCTGCCCGCAGAAGCGACTGTAGCGATGGTATCTTAGCGGCTTCCCCACGTGGGCGAACATGTGCTCCTGCAGCTGACTCTTCTGCGAGAAGCGAAGGTTGCAGACGGCGCAGGCCATCTTTCGTTTGCGCGTGAAGGCTGCCAACGGACTTCCGCTCCGTCCGGTTCCACCCGCACCTCGCCTGAGTTCCAAGGCCAGCTCGTCTGCAAGGGCCTGGCTCTGCCGCAGGGCCTCCTCCAGGCTACCGGTGTCTACGCGCTCCTTATAGGGCCGCCTCTCCTCCAGGGATGTATGCTCTCCACCGGTTTTGTCCTCTGAAGGGCCCTCCATCAGACCGCTGGGCTCGAGGGCGCAGGCCATGTGGGTGAAAAGGTGCTCCTGTAGGCCTTCAGGTGACAGACAGCGTTCGCCACAGCGTGGGCACAGAAGTGCTAGAGGGCCGTCCTTCAACAGGCCTGCCTGGCAGGGGCTGGCCTGGTTTGGGGAGAGAGAGGATGGCTCCTTCTCGACATCCTGTTGTTCGTCTTCCTCTACTCTTTCCTGCTTGATCCGTGCAGAGATATCAGAGTCGTCCCCTGAGGCCACTGAGGATGCAGCGTGAAAGCTTTGAGGCTGTCTCTCGGATGGGACGCCCTCCAGGCCTACGGCAAGAGCTAAACGGCCATGTGTACGATCGGCTCTAGTACTGGAGCGCCCGTCCTCTGGGTCACGTGATCCGCCGGCCTTTAGACCAGAGTTCTCTTTATTGGCCAACTGTGAAGAGATCTGGATACCGTAGAGGTTGGACATACGAATGGGGTCAGAGGAGGCATCTGGGCCACCCTCACCTGTTTTGCGGCAGAGCTGGTATGCATGGAGGAACTTGATGCCTTCCTGAAGTCTGACCTGGTCCACAGGTTGCTTGGGACCCATGCCTGTATACATTATGTGTAAGAGGTAGCTGAAGACATCTGGTTGAATATCTGTGGGCTGGATCTTAATACACTCACTGAAAAAACACAGAAACAGAAAGATACAATTAGCAGTCGATCATTTCCACATAAGTGTTAATGTCTTTAGTAATTGTTTAGACTATTTTTGGTGTTGTTACTAAATACAAAAACTATATCAAAGTGACATTCGTATGAGGATTTTATTGTTTATCAAATCATGTCTTGACACTTGTTTATGATCAAACATATAAAATATGTTTTAGATGGTCAGCTAACCTGGACTGATGGATAAAGATCATTTTAAAGTAGTTTGAGAAGGCGGCAAGAACTGCACGATGAGCCTTGAAATATACATTGCCAATGGCAACAGTGCAGTCGCACAGAAAGCCAAACTCCCTTTGGACGTTCAGCTGTTGCAGGAGAAATAGACTATGGCCAGACACATCCATCTCGACCTGTTAAACCCATGTACACAGAACACAAAACAGTGTCAACAGATTAAATGCAGCCTACCCTCCTCCGGTAAGTCTCACAGAAGAGCCAGATTTGATAGGGTAACCGGCGACCTCTATCGATCAAAAATGTCATAATATTTCAACAATGTTTAAGACAACGTAAAACCAGATGTTTACATCTGGATAGGATTGTCATTTGTACATTGACGTCTACTGTGGCGATGTATCCGTAAATGATATTCTTACATTGTTCATACAATCATATTATTCAGCTGCTTCATAGTACGTTAAAATACAAGTAACTCTTCATTTGTAAGTTAATCTACAGAAGAGTGTCATTGAATCGTTTGATTAATTAAATTAAAGGTCGGCGAAACGACTGTCTTGTACGTATCGTTTACAATGCAACATTATTACGTCTTTGCACGTATATCTGGTCAGACGATATCTGACAGTGTCTCTTGAATAATTCTTAGGTCATTACACAAAAGAGCATTAAGAAACAGCAATTGTTCATCGCATGGAAAAACGTCAAGATTAATTGAATGAATGGATAGAGCACATAAAACGTATAAAAATATCGTGAAGGAGCAATTCAGTTCATGCTTCTGTAACCTGTTTGGTCTGGCTCTCGGCAGATTTATCCGCGACAGAACCATAATCATTCACACGTCTGGTCTCCACCGATCAAGTGTTGTCGAACAAACGGTGAACGTTTTCATGCACCTTGGCCAACAAAACATGCATGTACCATAGCACAGATAAAACGCATTCGCGTGGTCCCAAAAAATGTAATCTTACCAACTATTTTGAGGAAAACGGGTAATAATTTCGTATTTGTTGCAGCAGGAAAATTCTCTTATGGTCTCGCGGTTCTTCCTATGCGATTGACGGCTTAGCTTGTTATCCGTCACGTGACCATACTGTACATTAGCTGATCCAGTCTCACGCACTGTAAAAAAACACGAAAAGCGGATGCTTTGGTTTTTATTTATATGCTCGTTGTTATTTTTTCATCGTAAATTGTGACTCAACTGTATAACGTTATGATCTAGTGTACTGGTAAACTTCATAACAAAAGATGTAAAAAAAATTAAACCTAAGACAACTTGCATGGATAAGAAAGCAAAGGATATATATATATATACAATATACATTCCCTATCTTTGTAGTAATTAATTATTTTGTTCTTCAACCGGAGAGTATCAAGGTAACCACTGGGTTCGTCCTGAAGAGCAAATTTTCATACATGGTTTGGTTGCATTTTCACTGTGCTGCGCGTGCTGGGGCGGGCTGGATTTGCGTGAGTGGGGCCGGATCTCAGTGCGGTGATAGAGCTCGCAGAGCGGCTGTGCGGAAGTTCTTTCATCCGCGCTGCAGAAGGGGCTTCGCCCGCGAGATTAGCTATTCTCGTCCCAAGTTTTCGCTTGGACGAAGGCAAAAATAGGTGGAACTTCTCCATTCTGCGTTTTCTCTCGAATTCTGTCGTTCGCTACAAGTTAGCGCCCATTACCGTAGGTGAGTATTTTCAGTGTCTTTTGCGTGTAAACACGAGCTGCAGTAACGTGAGGCTTTGCTCATAGCGTGCGTGCGGGAAACTGCGCGGGGGTGGCACTGCATGCTTGCGTGAAATATCCCAACTACATGGTTAGAAATAGTTGTTCTTGTCGTGTATTCGGAACATATTCTTTTTAAACTTTGTGTGGTCAGTGTGGCTAATCGTATGATCATATTTTTATTTCATTGTTGATATAGTTTGATTTTTACTTTTAAGTGCGGTATGATTGACAGTCACAACGCCCGCATGATTCCGTCTCAGAAATAGGCCAATGAGAATCCGTGGGCGGGATGTAAACCTCTCCGTTTGGCTTTATTATTGAGCTGCAGAACGGAAACATAAACAAACTACGCAAACTACCCACTACGTAAACTCAAGAAGCGTATTGTTATTTTTATTATTTATTTCATTATACTTATAGATTGTAAATTTGTGACTTGGAACTTGGAACGTAATTTGTTAAACTAAAACTTTACACTATTCATTATTTAGAGCAGTGACAATGACAAAGAAATTACTTGTTGAGCTTTTTTGTTAAGTGCTGTTCACAGATTTTTATTTTAGCATTTTTTTAGCCTATTCATGTAAATATAACAAAGCAAATAAAAATAAAAAAATATTTCAATCCAACTGTAAAATAATAGGTAAATAAATTGTGTTCCACATACATTCAATTAAAAATCTTTTAAATGTTTTTTTATATATTTTGTTTATTTGGTTCGTAGAGGCATATTAGAAAAGCGTAAGTGTTAAATACGCTTTTTATTTGCACTATCAGTGATCTATCATGGTGGTTGTGGTCAGTCAGCACATGTGAGAGGGATCTTAGATCTTGCTAATGGGCTATTTATTTTCTGTACCATTTCGCGCAGGGTAATGGCAAGGCCAAGCCACAGTGAGCATGTCCTGCAGCAACTCAACAACCAACGGGAGTGGGGCTTCCTCTGCGACTGCTGTATTGCCATTGGGGACATTTACTTCAGGGCCCATAAGGCTGTGCTGGCAGCCTGCAGCTCATACTTYAGAATGATGTTCATCCGGGACCAGCAGGGAACTGCACGATTTGATCTCAGCAACATGCAAATCAGCGCGGAGTGCTTTGACCTCATCTTGCAGCTCATGTACCTCGGTCGTATCGCTGTGGATCACTATGAGTTTGAGGAGCTGAAATCCTCCATGGCCTACCTACAAATGTACTACATCCCTGACTCACTGGAGGACCTCAGAGACATCCGTACTTCCAATCTGACCCCCTCGTCCTCTGCGTCTTCCTCTTCATCCTCCAGCTCTTCATCCTCATCCAGTGTGGTGGGTGGCAAGATGATGTTTGGTGTTCGGATGTTTGAGCAGTCAAGGCCCAGCACTGCAGATAATGAGCGAGCCCCCAAAGCATCGACCACAACTGCTCGACAAAGCATAAACATCTCAACTGTCAGGCCTGCTGAAGATGTGGTCATACCACACCCTCTGTCACACTCAGAGATGGTTGCAGACCAGCCATGTGACTTGAGGAAGAGGACCTCAGGCCGAAGCGCCACCATGAAAGAGCGTCCCCGGTTCGGTCGCACGTACACGTGCGATGATTGTGGTTTTGTGTTCAGCTGTGAAAAGCTGCTTATTGAGCACATCCTGACGTGCACCAATCGCAAAGCTTTCCAGGCGCCCAAACTCAACAAAGAGGTTTACAGCGACAGTGGCAAAGCGGAAAGTTCAACCTCAGAGGGAACAGATGAACACAGAGCAGTTTGCAAGGGCGAAGACGATTGGCCAGACCACAAGCCAGACACAAAAAGCGTGATCAGGTCTGTTGCCACTGGCATGGACAGTGAGACTGCCTTTTCCAGGAATATAACCATAAAAGTGGAACAAGAGGAGGACTCTGAGACAGACTTGGAAATAAAAGTAGTCAAGGTAGGAAACCATAACGTAGGAAGCTGCAAAGTGCGCAGCAGGCCGTACAAAGACGTTGTAGACCAGGTGAAATTTGACAGTGAGGAAGAGGCTGGAGTATCTTCAATGGATGGTATCGCCAGCGCTTCAGAGGGTCAAAGTAAGGGCTTAAACACAGATGCGGACATGCACAGGATTAAAGAAGAAAAGCAAGATGGAGCGACTATTCCCTGTGAATTGTGTGGAGCCTTGTTAACAGAGGAGGATCAATCTGCCCATTACATCTCCAGTCACATGGGACATATCTGTGCATGCGGAAGGTGTGGCCAAGTGCTCATTAAAGGCAG
>JAZGTJ010004318.1:0-28777 GCA_036877575.1 Botia almorhae | reverse complement strand
GGCCATATCAATAGTATTATTGCAAATTATATGTGTGGGGTGTAAAAGACTAATTAGGTATACTAGGTTTATAGTATATTTCCGAATAAAGGATTGACTGAACAGCTAAAACCACAAAATTGTTAAGCAAGATATGCGTTTCAGGTTACATAGGGATGGCATATAATAGATAACATCTTATGGGACAGGGGTAAAAGGGATTTGCAATAGTACCATAAACTACATAACATGCCAAAGTAGCATACATACATAAAATATATATAAAGCCCTAGGCCAAGTTAGACATCAGCAGTCTCCCAGCAAGCAAGCCAATAGGGCGACAGTGGCAAGGACCCAAAACTCCAATGATGTATAGATGGAGAAAAAACCTTGGGAGCTGATCAGACCGGAGTCCTGACAGTTGTTACGGTGAGTGCTGGGCTGGGCTGGTTGTGTTTGTGTAAAACATAAACCAGGACACGGAACAAAGTAAAGGATATTTAATTAAACAAACACAAACATTAACCGAATAACAAAAAGGGCGACAACATGTGCAAACAGCAGTGGAAGACAAAAGACAAACCACGACAATAAATATACAAAGTCCCAGCAGAGGTATCTGAAGGGTAATCCAAAAGCGTAATCCAAAACGAAAGCAAGAATCCGAAAACCAGGTAACACGAAAGAATACTAGACTAGAACAAGACCAAAAAGCAAACCAGAAACTCCTAACAATAACCCACACCAAACAACAGAAACCAGGAACTTAAATAGACAGACCAATCAACTAAACACAGGTGCAAACAATCAAACCAAAACCAGGACGTGACATAAAAGACCAGTGACATCATTAACACGAGACAGAAACTAAACATCAAAATAAGAGTCCTCACGCTCCTCGCTAATCGCGGGAGCTGGGCTTTGTAACAACAGTGTTTGTCTCTCCTTTCCTGTGTCCTGTGATTCCTGATTATTTTTATTATATATAGCTCTTTGTTCTGTGTTGGTTATTGTTTTTGTTGTTGGTTGGTTGTTGTGTCATTTCTTGAGGTTCTTGCTTTTGTTCATTTATTTGTATTATTAAAATATTACCCTCTTGGAATGTCAAAATAATTTATCAAATACACAAAGAAAATCTTCTAAACAGTAATTAAAATATATGTACATTTTCTGAGGAAAATGTGAGTGGTGCTTGCCGTGGCAAATCTCGGGAATATTGTTTTAACATGATGCTGACGTGACATAGCATGATGCTAGCATGATTTAACATGATAGATATACTAAAATATGGCATATTCATGATGTTAGGAGGTTGCTAGGGTGATTTAAATGGTTACTAGGGTGTGGTCAGGAAGTTGCCAGGGCAATACTGACAGCCCAAATCAAATAACCCACACACATGTCTCTACAATGTTCTAATGTTGAGATATGGCTTATTCATTTTATTACATGCTTGCTATGGTACAGTAAATGGTTGCTAGGCTGTAGCTAGACAGTTAACAGGGTAAAACCAATAGACAGATGTGTGTGTAAATCGAAAGAGCCAACTCCCATGTCTCTGTGATGTTCTGGTGCTGAGATATTGCTAATTCATGTTGTTGGTAGGGTGCTCTAAATGGTTTCTATGGCATGGCTGGAAAGTTTACATGGTAATAATTAAAGACTACCTGCCAGTCTGAGTCAAAAAAGCCACCCACTTGTCTCAACAATGTTCTGATGCCTCTCACCTTTTTAAATGGAAGTCAATGGTGTGGTGGCTAGGGTTCTGTAACCGGTTGCCAGGGCGTGGCTATGAAGTTGTAATGTCGATATGAGCCCACCCCCAAGTCTGTACGACATTCTGATGTGGTGATATATCATCACAAAATTCGGTGCAATGTTAAGTCTATGGAATTTTTCGCTTACTTTTTCATATGCCCTAAAAACATGGTGCACCCGATCACTTATGAAAGTCATAGCACACCCCTCCTTAATAAGCCATAAACCATGCAGGACGAGTTACGTACCAAAGTTTTGTCCAGAAAAATAAGTATGCAAGAGATTAATTGTGATGCTTTGCTTCGCAAGCACCACTAAGAAGTACAACCACAAGCTCATTTTATTTCGAGATCATCTCATGGTTTGTTTAACCACTTAACCTGAGTCAAACATGCCTACCGAGTTTTGCCATTTAGCATGATTTTTTGTCACCACTGATGAGATTCGTACATACGTGTACCATGTTTGGTGACTATATTTCATTCTTTTCCGGAGTTATAGATAGGGGTGTAACAATAAACTGATATGGATCGGTGGATAAAACCACCTGTACTGCAGTGAATGCACGAACAGCAACTTACAACGCAGGTCTCTTGTCAGGGAACATGAGCGTTCATACATCATTACATACATCGATATGAATGTCTAACGATACGATGAATTGATGCCACACGTAAAATATCGATCCTTTTATATAGTACCTATACAGGTGCGTAAAATATCGATAATTTATATAGTACCTATACAGGTACGTATAATATAGGTACTTTTATTTTGATACTCTCCACATCTTTATGTAACGTAACGTCCGGTGCGCATTTTCGCCAAAGCGCATATTTTCATTTCCTCACTATACTGTTTGCCTGTGCGTCGGATTGCGGTGCAACAAAGCGGTGGCCGCAGCAAAACGACAGACACAGATTTTATGTCTGCTGTTAAACGCAAACCGTGGGTATGGAAATATTTTATATTCGGGAAAACAGATGGGCAGACAAAGAAAACCCATTTAATTTGTAAACGTTGCCAGTGCCAGGTAAAAGAAAAAAACACACCATGGAATTAAAGAAAGCAATTTGACGAAATACACTCACTGTCACCTCAAATCATGTGCCGTTATTTATTGTTTAAAAAATATAAACTGGATGTGCAATTTTCAAACAGTTTAATTAAACCTTCATGTTATGTATTTTTGCTGCAGTTTTGTAAGAATAAAAAAATTATCTGGCTGTGTAAACTAGGCACATAGTATTTAAATAGCGAAAAATCAATCAATATACCCCCAAATAAATTGAATTGTAACGCTGGATTTTTTTTGCTTCCAAAGGTACTGGTGGTCAAACAAAGCCCAATGCTACATCTTTGTACTCCTTGACGTCAGATGACGTCAGAATGGCTTCTGATTGGGTGGACCAGCGTTTCACCACCTTACACTCCAGAGGTTCTTGTACGACCCTTTGTTTATATTCCAGTGCAAGCACAATGCAGAATTCGTCTGATATACCAAAAGCCAGCAGCAAGCAAGCCATGTCTAAATGGAGGCCAGTCTAAACGGAGAATTGTGAAAGAAAGTTAAAGTGACATATTTGTCACTTTAATATGGATACATGTTGATACATTTCAGCACGACAAGCCTGGGGTTGGCTTTATTAAAGTCACTTGCTACAATGATACAGCCCTGGTGCAACATAGTAAACTTCCTTTACACTATGGAAACAAAGGAAACAAAAACAAAGAAATTAGTGGTTTAAAATTGATAGCAACATTTCTAAATAATATAATGTGTATTTATTTTTTAAACGGTCTCTTTGGGAAATACTTTCTCTGTCACCATTTAACATTTGCTTGGCAGTCCAGTAAAATTGTATGTGTCCCAGATGATCAACAACAATGGCACATTGAATTGCTACAGATGACAACGAGAAGTTTTTTTTAAAAATATGTTTCAAACATTTGAAACATTTCAGTCAAGTCCAAATCCTTGACTGGTACTCTATATACAAGTATGTGGTTCATTTTTATATCTGTAAAATCTATATATGAACATACTATATATGCAGTACCTAAATAAAATTTCTGTATGAGTAGGAATTTAGCTTTTGTTGTTCAGGTTGTAAGAAAAATGCAAAAAAAATCTAAAATGCAAAGCCAATACTGAGGATAAACTGTATTACTGATGTTTATACCCATTTTAAAAGAGCGAATTAATAAGAATGGACCAATACACAAAACACTTGTTTGTTTTTTTGGACCAATGACGCGCATATTTAAGATGTAAATGAGAATAAAGGAAGAACATAGTGGATTCATTTGGGAGTATAGGATGGAAAAGCATGCCGCACGTTAATGTAACGCCATGATGACGGTTAACGTAGTACTCTACTATGTTTGTGTGTAGTGTGTGCTTTCATAGCCCCACCCAACATTACCTAAAAGCAGGAAGTGCATACTACATGGCTTGATCATCAATCCAGACCGCATGCAACTGAAACAGAACAACAAAACCAGCTAAACTCTTTAATTTTAGGCTAATATCGACTAATTGATGTATTTCTGAGTCGAAACCCTGCATTGGCATATCGCGCAGTGGACGCGTTTGGGCGCACAGGTACGTGTATGCGTCAAATCACGCCGTCTTATATGGTGGCATCGCCTGTCTTAAAAAATTAGCTCCCTTTGCTTAGTATCATTTAACATTAACTTAGCAAATGCTAAACAACTTTATTTTATTAAAGCCTGGCTGATATATTACGTAACCTGTCACTATCTGGGTGCATACTGTAGACGGCTTACAACAACTTCTCTACCAGAAGCGATGTACGGACGTGTTTAACTAAGTATAGCTCTGTTACGGAAAATCAAATAAATCGTACATGTTTTGGTCCCAGTGCACTATAGCATATTGTTCGAATTATGCAGATGGACTGATGCGTTGTGCCCTTCATCAAAGTAAAACATGGTTTACTGTTTGTTTTTCGATCAGCCAGAGGCCCAGATAATGGCACAGTGACGTCAGGGCTCGTTTGCACAAGCTACAATGAACGTGAGGTGCAGTGGTTGTAATGTATTTAGGTTTTCTAAACTTAAGTTGTGATTTTTCCGGGTTCAAGCGCGAAGCCCTGAAACCATATTGTAATTGTTAGGATTTTTTGTTATTAGGGGTCAAGCCCTGAAGTATGGAATTCCAAACATGCCAAAATTAGAAATAAAATATAATAAATCTGCGAAGAAATAAATAAAAACAAATTAATAAACATTTGTACAAAGAAATGTAAAAAAAAACTAAAAATAAATAAATAGGTAGTTATACATTTATATTTTGTATTATTGTATTTGTACACATTTATTTATTATGTTTAGTTTTATAAAGCCAACATATTGTTATTCTATTTAAGCGTATGTTGGCTTAGTAGTGCTGCTTGCGAAGCATAAATGACGTGTCAAATTGACCGTCTTATTGACTTACTTTGGCAACATGTGGCATCGATGCCACATCATTGTTACACCCTAACTACCCTCGCAACCATTTACTGTTCCCTAACAACCATATAATAAAACAAATAATCAATATCTAGGCATTAGAACATTGTAGAGACGTGGGTTGGCTTATTTGACTCGGGTGGTCAGTGGGCTGTCAACGTTCTGACCACACCATAGCAACCATTTAGATCACCCTGGCAACCTCATAACATGAATAAGCCAAATTTTAGTATATCATACTAAACTAAAACTTCAAAGTATCACACCATGCTAAAACGTGTTTGCATCATACAAAATGTGTTAACATTGTTTAAACATGCTAGCATCATGCTAAAAGATGTTAGCATCATGTTAAAACGTGCTAAGATCATTCTAATGCTAATTAATGTTAAAAACTGTTCGCTTGATGCTAAAATATTTTTACATAATGTTAAAACATAAAATCATGCTGGAATATGTTAAAAGGTTAACAATATACTAAAACATTTAAACTCGTTACCATCGTGTTCGTGAATCTAAAGATCTAAAGTATTTCAAACCATTGTACACGCTACAGTTTTTTTTTATTGAGGTCAAACCCTTGAAAACCTCTACTGTTATTGATAGTTTTCTTCTGCTATTGTGTCTATGGCAGTCTATAGAACTGTGTGGTAAAAAGTTGTGAAATTTGGTATACAGACTTTTTTGTGTCTAGAGAGACTCACGACAAAAGTTTTGGAATTCATGTTTGTAATTCTTCAAATTATTCCCTTATACCATGTCAATAAATGTGATGTTAAGCATATAAAATGGAAATAGGGCTTTAAAATAATTTAAATAATCTTTAAAACAATTTTGTGTTGACTTTAAACTTTGTAGCTATCATTGTCACAACATCCTGACAGCCTCCTAAAAATGTAGTGGCAGCACCACATATTGGTCAATTTTTGTAAAATATTGTTACACAAATATTTTCCTTGGTGATGTTTATGGGCTTGACCCCATAATTGCTGCTTGAAGCTATATTTCTTCTTCTTCCACTCTTGGGTCTATGGCAGCCCATAGAACTGTATGGTAAAAAGTTATGAAATTTAGCACTCAGGTAGAAAACAGTCTGAAATGTTACCATAGTAAATTTCTACCACAAACTCTGTAGCACCACCACCAGTTTAAAGTTTCATTAGAAACAAATCACACCCTATGACATGGTCTATCTATTGGTCTGTCATGTCAACTCGCATTGACACTCATTAGCCCCAATAAGAAGTCTGCCATTTCGGATTTTTTGAAAAATGCATGCTGTGAACTTTTAAATACTGCTCTTAGGGATTTCGTGTGATTGTCACAAGTTAGAGAAGTTAGTTTTGCCTATGTTTACCAAACTTGGTACATGTATAGTTCTAATCAAGCCAGACATCCTTCAAAATTACATTCATTAGCTCCACCCAACTGCAAAGTTAGCCATTTTGGATCAAAGGTAGATTTTTTTGTCATTTCTAGGCTCTGGATTTTTAAATACTCCTATGAGATTTATGGTATTGCCAAGAAATTTGGCAAATATTATGCCAATACATTGAAGATGTTAAATTCCAAAGGGATTTTTTATATGTCAAATCATGGTAAGGCAATAAATTAATGGCAAAAAACATAAACAGGAAGTGGCTCATATCTGCTGCGTGAATTGAGGGATTTCGTTCAAATCTGAGCTGTATGTTTGGTCCTAGGGACTGATGACATCAGATTGTTATTGTCACAGTCACAGTGCCACCAACTCGCAGCAAGAAGTATGTCACTTAACACCGCATTTAAATGAGTACTTTTACATTTAATTTGCTTAATACTTGGTCAAGAAAAAGAAGAAATATTGAACATGCTAACCTGTGAACGGATTGTTGATATCTCAAATGGTGTTGTCATGGCAAGGCAAACAATTTATGGCAATAAATGCAACAGGATGGGTAATTTTTTGTGTACATTGAGTGATTTACATCAAATCTGAGAAATATGCTTGGTGTTGTGGGCTGATTGCAGTGATGTGTCTATTGTGACTCACAGTCATAGTGGGACCAACTGGCAGCAGGAAGTGTGTCACTTCCAACAGACTAACTTAAATCAGACTTTAAAATAGTCCCTGATTATTTTTGGAGGTAAATGCATGTAACAACCATGCATCGTTTTTCTGAGAAGCACCAGGTGGCGATGGGGTCATAGTGCTTGTGCCTGTCATTGCTGCTTCAAGCTATATTTAGTGACCAAGCACTGAAAGTGCGAATGGTTGTATTGTTTTTCATTCTTTATTGTTTTTAATTGTTTATATTAAATGTTTTTGGGGCCTTTGGGTCCCTTAACATGCTCAAAAACTCCTGCCATTATGAATTTTCAGAAAAAACTACTCCCCTAGGGTGTTTCACAAAAAATTAAAGCTTTTTAATAGACCCAACCTTTTGCAAATAGCGTGCAAACGAATTGAACTAAGATCACCCAAAAAATGGACGTGATATAAGTAATTTTATTGTGTTTTAATTGTGTTTTAGTTTTTATACTGATTTTCAAACATTCATCATCGGATAGGTCAGCAGATATGTACTTGCTTAACATGTTTTTCTGCCCCAAAATGGTTTTCCTGCCACAAAGATTAAAAACAGTTCAACATAGACTAATACATGCTATATTATATAAAGGTTTGCTTTTTAATTGTGTGCTATCAGGCTTCGTAATTTATAAGTCTTGCTTTTTAATTGTGTTGTAGGAGCATGGGGCAGCACCTTGGAAAACGTGACGCACTTTCTGTTTCCAAGGTACGTTTTAAAATGTTTTTTGTAATGAACTTTAATGACACTGTTTATAGTTGTTTTTATTCTGTTAATTCTATTAATAGTTTTATTCTATTAATTCTATTGTTCTATTAATGTTACTTGGAAGTCATAACTACATTCTGGGAGTACATTCCATTAACAAAGTCTTTATAACATGTTAGAACAGGTAATTGTACACATGCGCAAAGCAAAGGCATTCACTATCCTGGATGCAAAGCCTGGTCTCCTGGCACATGCATCTGTTGTGAAATCATAAATTATGTTCTAGATATTCATGCTCGTACATGCCCTGTAGAGTTTAACAGGCAGAAAAGTGTTTAAAAATCTATGGAATATAAGGCCACAAACTACAGAAACGTCACATTTGTTGACAACATCTCTTTGGAGAAATATGCATGTAGGAAAGGGATAAGCTCCTACTAAAACTGTTCTCTGGAGGATAACGGCTAATAGTAAACCTCTACATGTCATCTACATGCCACCATCCTGTTAATTAACATGGTCTATAATGTACTGGTCAACCTTTTTGTGTTCAAATTTACTTGCTGTTACAAGTATGATACATGAGCTGATAAACCAGAATGGAGCGTGATGTTGGGAGAAATGTTGCTTTTGCATTCACATCAATCATGGAATCATGCTGTGCTTGGATTCAAAAGATTCTGCTTGCTCTTATCAACCTATGACAAAATTCTTTATGATTTCCAGCCTGTCCAAGACCAGAATAAAGTTAATATTCAGATCAGCCTTCTACCACAATTTTTCCTCACAATTGTCCTTTCTCTTAAAGGGTCAGACAATTAGAACACAGACCACATGTGGGCATGACATGCTTTTTCAGTAGTGGACAAGAATAGTGGGCAAAGAAGAACAGCCAAAGAACAATACAAGGTTTATGTCAGCTAGCACAAAACTAGCATAGGCAGATGCTGCTGTGTTCTCAACTAACAGAGGTCTCCAGACCACCCAGAAGGTGTGAATAAATTTTGTAACAGTACACACTCATCACAACTATGTTGTCTGGTAAAATGTGGATGAAGGCAATTGGTTATCCTTTCATTAAACACGTTCCATCTGTATCTACCTTTTGACCTTTACTTAAGTATTTATGCCTCCATATCTCTGTTGACTTATTTTACAAGACATTGACCTGAATGACAAATTGCACACAATAAAGCAATTGCATATAAAGATTTTGTTTTTGTTGTAGACAATGACGTTGAGCAACAGGACATGATCTGTTGATGGTTCTTATATTAGTGGTGTCACAGCCTGAGATAGCTGGTCAGGGTCCATGACCCCTGAAGGTTTAAGCAGTATAGATGATGTATGGATTTGTGGAGTCACGTTGGGTAGCTTTACCAAACAAGAAATCTTTCTTTTGAAAGCATGTTTGGGTTATAAATGTAAAACTTTGCTTGTTAACCTTTTGTCTCGGTTTTTTAAGGGATCTTCAACAGTATCTGGACAGATAATTACAGAGTCATTGGAGTCACAGGATGAGGTATTTGGTAAGAACATTTTCCCCTGTTATTCACTTATTTTTTAATTAAACACGTAAATCCACTGTTTTGTGAAACAAAGTTTTGTACTGTTTCACCTATCATTCTGCAAAGACAGCACTCTTTAATTTATAAGATCTTTCATCCATAATAGACCCTGGCAGTGCAACAAGGTAAAACTAAAAAAAAAAGGTCATTAGGGTACAATTTAGTTCACTCTTGTGCTCTGAAAACAGGGCAGTAAGGGAATCTGCTAACAAGAACACACAGGTGTCAGATTTTATTATTATAGGGAGATAGCAAACTCAGCAAAATCTGTATTTATTTTTGCCTTTACTCATTAAACGCATTGTATCATCATCATTTGGCATATGCAGCAGTCATAACAGTCATTATAGTTGAAGTATAATTTAATAGAAAGAACACTTCATTTTTCACTTTATTTTCATTAAACAATACACAATATAATACAATACTTATTACTCAATACATTAGCATCATAGACATATGTGGCAGTCATAATAGTCATTACAATTTAAGTTTTATTTTACCTGGTGAAACCTGAAAACCAAACAAACAAGACAGAATTTTCTTTAGGTAATATACAATAATACACAGTATTTAATAACAAATAGTAATACTACACAATTGCCACTTCTGGTGGTATGTCGTAAATGAGTTCTAACTGTCACAACATTCCCTACTCTGCCTTCTCTTAAAAAATAGCATTTTAGTAAAACCTGCAATGTTATGTTTTAATTATTGTTTAGGTTATTGGACAGGCTGCATTAAGGATCATTGCATTAAATAATAAGCGGTTTTCTTACAAAAGCAGTTTTTTCAGCATATTGAAGCCTCTTCTCCACTGACATCCATTTAAAGAGAACAGCCTCCTTCACTGCAGTGTTATGGGTTTTTATGCTAAGATTTCCAGCTTCGCCTTAAGCGGTTTTGCAGGTGTGCTGTTAATTGTTACGGAACGGTAGTGTTTGCTGGGCAAAAACAAGGAGCACGACACGGGAAGTAGATAACAAAGAATATTTAATAAATGAAAAACAAACACTAACCGTAAAGGTGATGAGGGTAACAACAAATGCTGCAGCAGCGTGACTATCCAAAATACTAGAACAAGAGTAATCCAAGGAAAACACGATCAGGGCAAAATATAACATTAAACAATAACCGACAAACTAAGTGTTGAGACAGGGAACTTAAATAGTGAACTAATCGAAGGTGAACAGGTGAAACTGATTACAACCAGGAAGTAAGTGAAGACAGTGGAAACTAGACATAAAACAGAAACTTCAAAATAAGAGTCCTGACAGGTAACATTAATGGGATGCGAAGGATCTACTTTACATGTGAATTTACATGGTTTTAGAATGGAATATATGCAAAGTTTTTGTATGCAAATAATTTTATTCCACTTATTTCATAAATTCAAGCTAATGAAACAAAAAGTATATATTGCAAAATAAAATGATTATACTGTGCAAACAAGGTGTTTGTGCCACTACAAAAAATGGACAGCTGTGTCTGTATGTATTTGCGATCATGTGCAGTATGTGGATGATGCCACACTGGTGTTTCTCTGGTCAGATAAAGCGCATGTTAAGGTTGTTGCAGCTAACACCAGCTGGTACAGAGATTCTGGTGTAGGCTGCTGTGTCCATATTCAAAAGATGATATTGTTAAGCACACTTGCCTGTCACTGGCTCACTGTTCTCGGCCTCAACGTCATTGTTCTGCCTCAACTAGAGGGATCTCTAGTCAACTTTATTTCTCTCTTTCCCTGTCTAGGAACTTTTTCCATAATATTTTATTAATGTAGTTGTTGTCTGAGTGCTCTCTTATAGAAGCAACCACACACATTTTTCTTAATTCTTGTCATTGTATTTTAATCAAATTAAAATGACAAGTTTTCTGCCTGTAGGAGTGGCAACTTTTTTTCTTTTCTCAAGTGGCAACATTTCTATATACACCAAGTATCCATCTGAGTCAACAACAAAATAATAGTGAAAATGTCATTGAAAGGTGTTTAACCTTAAAAAAATTAAGGTCAAACTAAATATTATATAACTGTTCTTGTAATTACAATGAATAATTATACATTTTAAAATGATACATTTTAAAATGTTATTTGTTTAATTATAATTTTTAAAATTCTAATTTTCATTTGTATATTTTTTTATTTACAATTAAAATTTAATTAATATTAGGGGACAGACCAAAATAAACATAATCAGGATTAATTTGGAATCATTCTTTTTATGTTAACAAATGTGTGTGTTGTTGCAAGTTGTATTTGTTTTATGCAATATGTAGCAGTTTCTCCCTTTAAAGAGCATAGTATTATTGACTGTCCCACTCTTACTACACTGACTCAAACACCCATGAGTTGTAGTGCTGTGTTCAAAGACAAACACAACTCACAGAAATATTTTTTTTACATTTTCTTATATTTAGTTTTTTAAATATTCTTTGCTCTTAGTAAACCTAGTTTAATAGATTTCATTACATAGAAAGAAAGGGTTTTTCTTCATGCTGACAGTCCAGCATGTAGTTTAGTCTAGTTTTATTTAGTTTAGAGCCCTGAATAAGTGGTTGTAACATATGCAGAGTGTGAGTGTTAGAGGAATAGCTGGTTTGTGCTTGATCAGGACAGTCAAACAGACGAGTGACTGTCAGCTGGGCCTGTGGGTGCCCTTGCACTCTTATGAATGCCATCACAGAAAGGATTTCATGCAGGGGTGGGAAGCCTGGGCACAAACCGCATGCCTGCAGTCCTTCTAGGGGACATGCTTTCCGTGCCTCAGTCCCACTGCCACATACTGTGTGGGGGATTGTTGCTCAGCTACTCTGGGATAATGTTGTCTCATAAATACTATCAATCTATAAAATATTTCTTCTTTGAGGAACTATTAATAACTATTAATACAAATTTCAGTGCAGTATTAATTATTAATAAATAACCTAACTTAAAAAAGTGGAATACCTACCCTGAATATTAAACTTTGTTGCATAACTTTTGTTCTGTAGTGTGGACATGGAAGATCCGTCAGACCATGCTCTTGTTCGGAAATTATCAAACTTCTAAAAGTCTAATAATAAAGCATGCAAAAGAAAGCGTTGTAGTCTAATATTGAAGGACAGACACAAGTCACATAAAAATGCCATGTCAACCACCCACAAAACTGTAGGATCATTGTGACAACTGTTGCACAGACAAAGCATCACTCACATTTTCTTCTGAACCCTAACTGTAAAAATAAAGTGTGTAAATTTTTTTTAATAAATAATAAATTAATGGAAACACAGGAACACAGTAATTCTGTGTAATTTGACTAGATGAAGACGCTTAATGTTAAAATTAAGTGCTATTTTACGTGACAAAATTGTTGTGTTCTGTTATGTAGCGATTTTGTAAAACATTTGTGTTCTGTTTACTATTTTTGTGTAAGAATTTTGTGTAAGGGTGGGTTAATGCAAATATCTCTAATCTAATGCAAATGGTTACTAGCATAACCTTGGTTCCCTGAATTGTTGATGCTATGGGGAAACATGTATCTTCTTAAATACTAAAGCCTGATTGGCATACTGACATTGCGTTGCAATGTCCAACGGCGTTCAAAAGTGCAAACTGAAGGCAGGAACTTGCCATATTTAGGGTGGCACTTTTGGCGAAAAACCCCAAGCAAAAAGGACATGCATGATTGCATTGTTCCCCTATTTCAGGGAACTGAGTTTACAACAGAAACCTTTGAATATCTGTCTCTTAACCTTTAGTTTAGTCAGTTCATCATAAGCAGAGCTAATAATTTGTAATGACAAATTATTTGTATTTTGTATTCGTTTTGTAACAACAGCACAAGCAGTGGAGCTAGTTGAAAACACCATGCTTGCTTGTCCCACAACATGACAAAGTACAAAGCACACCAAGCTCTAGAGTGGAGGGAGCGGTTCTTGGCCAGCTGATGTATATGCACAGGCCGAGCTTGTAGAGACTAGTATGTTGTAAAAGGCCTGTTAAGTGGAGAGGGTGCTAGATGCTAGTGAAGTCACATCTAACTTGTACAATTTAGAAGAAGTGCTCGGGGAAGCACGTCCTGCCACCAAACAAATGCCCCCAACAGACATCCCATTCATCCATGCCCATGAAGAAGCCATACTTCTAGTAAAGTGGGCTAGCACACTAATAGGACCATACATTATGTGAATCGTAAGCCATGGGTATTGCATTCAAAGTCCAATTCTGAAAAACTCCAGGTAGAGGGGGCTCACACTTCGGCTATGATGTGTAACACTCGCTGAGGCAAAAAGGTTAACTCTTGTGTGCTCTACTGAGCAGCCAGACATGGAGGCTTTACAATTCTGGGTTGGGATCCCAGATTGAGTCCTTCACTGCTGGATGGGCCGGGGGGACCTGTCAATAATTCAGAGAGGTCTGGAAACCAGGCTGTGTGGGCCATTTCGGCTCGACCAACAGCACTGACTTCTTTTCCTTAAGTACAGTGCAGAAAAACCAGATGCAGAATTTTTTTGGCGGAAGCAGCTATTTGGGTTCCGCCGGGCCAGTGGTAAGCTAGCGCATGCACTCCCAGTGTGGACTGTTCCGTTAAAGAGAAACACAGCGTGAGTTTTTCGGAAGATGCAAAATATCCACCTCCTTTAATATCTCCCATATGATGTTTACTGTCTGGGGATGTAATCTTTACTCTTCTGTAAAGGCTGCCCCCTGTCTCAATATAGCATGTCTGCTCTGTAATTCAAATGGCTGCGGTCATGAATAGTGAATAAAATAGAACAGATGATGTTGATCTGCCCACAGCAAAAGAGCCCTCGCTAGTCTTTAAAGGAGGTAAGAGTTGATGCACCTTACAAGAAGGGGGTGGACGGGTGGTGGGGGCTATCTAAATGTGAAAATAAGCATCTCGTAAATCTAGTAAAGAACCAGTTCTCCGGCTTCACTAACAAAAGGACCTGTCTTACTGTGATCATTTTAAATTGTCTTGTTGCTAGAGCACAGTTCAGCCAACGCAGGTCCAGAATAGACTGGAGCCCACTTGGATCTTTTATAGCCGAAAATAATGGCTATAAAATTTGCTGTCATGCTCCCCAAACAGCATCACATACACAGCTCCTTTTGCGAGGAGACCGTGGATCTCTGTTCTTGGAAGTGGGGTGTTTTGACCCTGAACTTCAGACATCACACTGTTAAAACAGGGTGGCCTATGAGCGAACTGGAGGATGTATCTGTTTCATATTATGTCTAACACCCATTTTGATATATGTGGTAGCACTTTCTAGAGAGGGCTTTTATTGACCAATTTCACTCTCAGCAATGAGGAGGGGCAAAGATTAGCTGCGACTACCTTTTTTGAAAGGGGTTAGTATAAAATTATCCCCATGTCTTGGAGCTATTCACCGATGGCAGCAGGGGTAAGGCAAATGCCTGAGCAATTTGTGGCATGTTTAGTCAGCCTTGGACAGCTCATTCTCCATGAAGCCGTCATCACTGCGGTGAGTGTCATTCTTTGTTGCTCGAATGCACAAGGCGAAAACCAAAAGCTGCAAAATAAGGCCAAGGGCTGCCTTATATGCCGTATGTGTCCGCCTTCAATTTGCATGCTTGAATGCTATTGGACAATATGACACAATGCAGTTATGCCAATCAAGCTTCTGTTTTCAAAGAGCAAGGTGTTTCCTTATAGCATTACCATGAAGCAACATCGAGAGACTGACATTGAAAGGGAACTAAATGACACCATACCCAGCATTTTGGGTAGGGGTGTAACAAAACATCAAAATGATCAAATGTCTAATAATACAATGCATCGATGCCACACACAAAATATTGATACTTTTATATAGTACCTATGCTTTTAAACGGGTTCGTAAAATATAGGTACTTCTTTTGGTACTCTCCACATCACGTAACGTGACAAACGACAGACACAGATTTTATGTCTGCTGTTGAATGCAAATCGTGGGTATGGAAATATTTTGTATTTTGGGGAAATAGATAGGTGGACAATGAAAAAGCATTTAATTTATAAACGCTGCCGTGCCAGATAAAATACTCGGGAAATACGCACTGAAAAAACTTGTCAGTGCATTTAAAAAGAAAACATGGAATTAAAGAAAGAAACAAAATAGTCATTTTTATCTCAAATCATGTACTCATTATTTATTATTTTTTATTTTAAAAAATATAAAAACCAAAGTGTTTTTTTTTTTTTTAAATATCCTAATAAAGACACTGGATGTGCAGTTTTCAAAGAGTTTAATTAAACATTTATGTTATGTATTTTTGTTGCATTTGTGAGTTTTGTGAGAATAAAATTGTAACTGGCTGTGTAAACTAGGCACATAGTATCTAAATACCGAAAACTCAATCAATATACACATGAATAGAAATTAGAACGGAATAGAATGGAAGTATCTGCAAATATCGTATCTATATGAGAATTGACATCGTATCATGATGTCAATAAGTACTGCAGTGTATATTAACTTTCCTATTATGCATCAAATATTTATAGTTATAAATTGCATTATTCTTTAACGAGGTAATTTAACGTGATTGGTAGACTGTGTAGTAGATTTATTTGGATTGTCAAATTAGTCCTATTTAAAACATCTGTAAGCTAATATTACCATTATCAACAACAGCATATTTTGAGTACTTTTTATAGCAAGTGGATAGCTTTCACAGTGTAGTTGTTATCTACAAATGGTGTTTTTTACAGTGTAGTATAATTTTCTTTTTCAGGAGATGCCATAATCTTTTAATAACCCTATTTTCCCCTTCTATAAAGGTACATTACAGTAATGTCGGGGGCTTACATAAAAAAAAGTTGCTGGGCCATAAAGGTCCTTGTACTTGATCTAAATAGAAAGTTCTTCTCCCTAAAAGGTACAATGGACAAGGCGTTCAGGTAATTTTTTTATGTTCTAAAGAACCATTTAGAACCAGCCAGGCCTTACATGATGGAGTTCAGAAATGAAATCAGTGTCAGTTCGCAAAAACCGGGGAAGTTATTACGCTCACAGAATTTCCTTTGTCCTTGTACAATAACTGTGTGATTTGAACAATGCACCTCTGTCAGAAACTCTAGAATGCAGATTCTCGCTTCAGTACAATTGTGGCCTTGTCTTATTGCACTGGGTTCAAACCTGATGACCTCTGAGGAAGCACTCCTCTGAAATCTGGTTCTTTTAAATTTAAAAGAACAAGAACCTCTTGCCTGATAAAAAGCAAATGTTTTTGTAAATATTTCATGTTTATGAAGGTGATTTGGGATCATTCATGTTGGTAAGGCAATGAATACAGTAGCTCAAGTGGTAGAGCATTGCGTTGGCAGCGCAAAGGGCGTGATTTCAATTCCCAGGGGGCACACTGTACTTAAATGCACTGTAAGTCTCTTTGAATAAAAGTGCCTGTCAAGCATGAATGTATCACAGATAACTCTGTATTTACTGTTTCTGTGCAGGCCTTGGTGAGGCGGACATGAACAAGAACAATGGCTGCTACAGCAAGAGTCCAGTGGTGACTGACTCCATGAACGCTGCAGTACATCAGAGCAGCTGGAACCAGCCAAGCACAGCTGAACTTAATGCCTCAGGGCCCCGCCCACACTTGGTCCGCCTTTTCTCTCGAGATGCCCCGGGCCGTGAGGACAACACCTTCAAAGACCGCCCATCGGAGTCCGATGAGCTGCAGACCATCCAGGAGCACGGCGGAACAGGCTCAGAGTGCGGTTCAGAGTGTGCAGAGTAGGACCCTGAGTAAATTTACTTCACACTTCATCTCTTCTTATTTTGATTCTTACTTAGACAACAAACACCACTGACCATATCAAAGTGAATGATCAGTATGGCTTCTGCAAGCTCCTCGCAGTCAACATTCAGGCTGGGTCGCAGTAAAAAGAACCCAACAGTTATGGATCAGATCGGAAAGTTTTTTGGAGGGGACAAGAGGAGGAAGGGAAAGGTGAGGATTAAGTGGTCTTCATTGTAAACCTGTTCACAAGAGCCTTTATTCCTTGCTGTCTTTTGCTTGCTTTGGAGTATTTGTTTTTCTTTTTTGGCCTGCATCGATTGTATGATTTATACTTTCAATTCCTCAACAAAGTTTTTTAGACTGATGTCATATAATGGTATTGAGTATGTACTCCACTGAGTATATTGTTTAACATACTTTTGGTATTTAACAATAAATTTTACTTGTTCACTTTTAAAATTCAACATACAGACATTATGTGAAATTGTTTTTAAACTTTTTTTTATAAAATGTACTTTATGTATTTTAAATGCCTGTAAACAGAAGAAAACTGATATTTTTACCACTTTTTACTGACCGTAAATAGGACATTGAAAAGTTTTGTAGTAATCATCACAAATATGGTACGTATGACCTAGTGTTCACTAGTACAGAGTGGTACTGCAGAAAAAATGAAATTTTGACATATAGTATCTTATATATATTAGTATAAATGTTAAATATGATCAACCTTTTCTTGGTACTGAGGTGGCACACTTTTGTGATTTAGTTCCATAATTACAATTAATGCTGTTTCAAAAAGTTATATAACTTTTTATATAACTTTTTATATTGGCTATTTAGAACTCTATACAGTGTCATCCAGTGTGCAATTGGAGTTTACAAAAGATTGAGTTTTGTGTTTTTATGATGGAGGTCATCAATACACATAGCTTGGTTCATAAACTTAATTAGCATAGTTACAAATATTACCCATAATGTTATTGTTGTGTGTATTTCTCTGATTATGCAATTTCTAGAGCCTTATTATAGACTTAACAGACCAAAAAGTAGAAAGAAGTAAAGAGAGACTTTTTAGCTGTTATGTGACAAAAACTAAAGTTGGTAAACTTTTTCCACAAAGAATTTGAAAAATTGCTTTTGAGTCACTCCTTGCACGTGCATGTAATTGATCTGTTTTAAATGCCAGTATTGTGATTCAGGAGATAACAAAGAGTTTCTTTATGATGTATGCTTATTTTATAAGCTTACAGGTAGAAGGTAATAAATAAGTTACCTTCTGACATTCACCAGTTGTTGTAATAATTTCATGTTTGTGGGGAAAAATAAGTTGAAAAGCTTAAGAAATAAGTCTTCTATGTGTTAAATAATGTAGCCGAAAAGACTAAGGTTTTGTCTTCGTTCCGGCACCAGCTGTACTGTTTAACAATTGTGTTTTTCTCAGTTTTCTCAAACATGCTTCAGGTTAACCAATCTCTCTGATGTAACATCATGAACTTTAAGTGTTAATGTCTGATCGGTACTCCCTATAGATTGTAATTTTTTTGTAACAAGAGCTTGTGATAACCTACATATCAGTCAGTAACCTACAAGTCAGTTATGACGCTGTCCCTTAACCTGATCATGTCAGAAGCTTCTTGATACCTGCTTGATTAAAATCTGTGTATAACATTAATGCTGATTTTTGTTTGTTTGTTTAATTTGACATTTACTGGTGTGGTCATAATAGAAGCTAAATGCCAATATAGCTTAATATGCATTTTTATGCCTTGGGAGTTTGTAAGGTATAATTGTTTTGACAAAAGTTTTTGTTTATAATACTTTTATAATATGCACCAAGAGCGAAATCTTTCAAAAATGCACTTGCTGTATGATATTAATGTAAATATATTAAGGGGAAAAAATGCATGAAATTATCATGAATTTGTCAATGGGGTAATAAATCAATTACAAAAATTTTAAACCTTTATATTTTAGTGCCATATAATGTATATAACTAATTTTTCAATACAATAAGACAAACGGTTCAAAATTCAAAGATGGAATGTGTGACCAGACTGATTTACATCAATTGAAATTTGCATGTTGAGAAGTACAAGACAATTTTACCAACACTACATTTGTTCACTTGGCCCCCTCATTACCTTGTGAAGGTTCATTGTAGAGTTCTGCAGATGTAGAATACCTGTAATTCCTGAAGTTCTACACACGTTCACAGAGATCATATAAATCAGTGGTCTCAAATCCTGCTTCAGTGTCCTGCAAAGTTTAGCTCTAATCCAAATCAAACATACTTTTGACCAGCTAAATACTAGGAAGAGATACCGGGAAGACCAGAAACTTCAAGGCAGGTGTGTTGAGGCAAGTTGGCACTAAATTCTGCATGACACTGACCCTCCAGAACCAAGTTTGGGCACTCCTTGCTATACTTTAAGCTAGGAAAAAGGAAAAGTTAATCCAAAAATTAAAACTTTCTGTGTGCGAATGTTGACCACAAATGTCAATCAGGCTTTTTAGTAAATAATGATTTACATGTATGTTTGTTCATTACATAAATCTAGAGTATGGTTCCAGAAAACATAAGTTGTCTGGACTTTTATGTTGCTTTAATGGTATGCTGTTTTGTGACGATATTGCCAACTCTTAAGTCTATAGTAAAATCAATAAGGTGTAGTTGTAAACATCTGACTTCTGTCTTATCATCAATTTGGTAATTTCTAGTCAGTTTTAAACAAGCCTAATAAGCAGTTTTTTACAGTAATATATGAACAGTGGATTCTTTATTGATTTATGATTATTTTATACTTATATTTACAATCGTGTTTATATGTGTACCTACTATCCATATTACATAGTAAGAGTCATATAAGGATAAGTGTGTGTACAAAACATGAATGTTAAAACTAGCATTTTAAAGTTAGTCACAAATTCAGGAACTAAACCTTTACTGTACACTTAAAAAAAGGTGCTAAACGATGCCATAGAAAAGCTATTTTTGTCTGTATTGTTAAAGAACACTTAACATTCATAGAACCACAAAGATTCTTTAGATGACAAAAAGGTAAGAAATGGTTCTTTTAAGACCATTTGACTGAATATCAGGGATATTTGAGGATATCAATTTTTTTATTTTATTTTATTTTTATTTTGTATTTATTTGTATTTTACTTAAGCCTTAAAATAAAAATGAATTAAAACATAAAACATGATGGTTTAGCCATAACATGTCTATTGTCAATTGGGGCCATTTTCACTTTAAGAGTCTGGCATGTTTGCTGTTCTCCACAGGGATCTTTCCGTGGTGCTTTGTCTGCCTCACCACAAAGATCAAGCACATCACCCCGTCGCCGTGCTAATGAGAATGCTGTTGTGCACTTTTTCAGAACCATTGTATGTATGTCTTTTCTCTTTCCCCAATTTTTTCCAAAACTGCAACAATTATGTTTATTTGAGAACTAATGCAGCAATACTGTAAATATGAAAAAATGTATTTTTCTTAAAAAGTTAATGAATGTGAATATTCTTTTCTAATCAGGTTTCTCATTCTGCCCCTAAATCTAGGGTAAGTCTCAATCTTCTAAAATTAAATGCAAAAAATAGAATTTTGTACATACAATGAGGGGGAAAATTATTTGATCCCCTGCTGATTTTGTAAGTTTGCCCACTGATAAAGAAGTAATCAGTAATCAGTGAGAGACAGAATAACAACCTAAAAAAAATCCAGAAAAATGCTTTTTAAAAAAGTTACATTATTACATTAACACATTGATTTCCATTTTAATGAGTGAAATAAGCACAGAGGTCAGACGTTTCTTGTAGTTAGCCACCAGGTTTACACACATATCAGGAGGGACTCAAGATGTGAGTCCCTCCTGAGGACACTCCTCTTTGCAGGTCCTCTCCTAGTTATTAAGGTTTGGAGGCTAAAGTCTGGCAACTCGAACCTTCAGCTTCCTCCACAGATTTTCTGTGGAGAGACTGGCTAGGCCACTCCAGGACCTTAATGTGCTTCTTCTTAAGCCACTCCTTTGTTGCCTTGGCCGTGTGTTTTGGGTCATTGTCATGCTGGAATACTCATCCACGAACCATTTTCAAAGCCCTGGCTGAGGAAAGGAGGTTCCTACCCAAGGTACATGGCCCCGTCTATTGTCCCTTTAATGTGGTGCAGTTGTCCTGTCCCCTTAGTAGGAAAACACTCACAAAGCATAATGTTTCCACCTCCATGTTTGACGGTGGGGATGGAGTTCTTGGAGTCTTAGGCAGCATTCCTCCTCCTACAAACACGGCAGGTTGAGTTGATACTAAAGAGCTTGATTTTGGTCCCATCTGACCACAACACTTTCACCCAGTTCTCCTTTAAATCATTCAGATGTGTTCATTGGCAAACTTCAGCCAGGTCTGTACATATGCTTTCTTGAGCAGGGGGACTTTGCGGGCGCTGCAGGATTTCAGTCCTTCACAGCGTAGTGTCTTACCAACTGTTTTCTTGGTGACTATGGTCCCAGCTGCCCTGAGATCATTGACAAGATCCTTCCGTGTAGTTCTGGGCTGATTCCTCTCCATTCTCATGATCATTGAAATGAGGGTGAGGACTTGCATGGAGACCCAGACTGAGGGAGATTGACAGTTCCCTTTCAGTCAGTCACGTTCGATGTTATGTTTGATGTTAATGAACTGAAATATGAGGATCTTGCTTGAGAGCAGAGCTGGTTCTAAAAGAGCTTATTTCCTATAAAGAGCAAATTTCCACTCTAATGAGCTCTTACAGATGATGTGCGTCTTTTTAAAGACATTTTCCCATTCGTCTTTTTAAAGACGCCTTTCCGTCCGTATGTTCCTGGATGCTCACTGCATCACATGCCTGGGCAAGCAGCATGCAGTTGCGGTGTTCATGGTTAGGGTTTTGTTCTCATTATGAGAGCATGCCCATCTTAAAGCTGTGGTCACAGCTCTCTCTCTCCTTTGAGAGATCGAGATCCCTCTACTGCTACCCATTCTGTTGCACAGGCTATGCGCTTAAAAGCAGCAGAGATAGTTAGCGCTCTGGGAGGCCTTGAGGTCGCTGTGGAGACTTCTTGCTGGGTCATTCACTGAAGACGACCTCCCAGTCCTCTGCAGTGTTGGGACTAGAGCTGTCGGGTGGTGGAGGTGCTCCCCCCGCAGGACCCATTATCACCATCGGTGCTCCAGATGAGGAGGGGATGTTGATCACTGCATCGGAGAGTGAGCTGCTCTTTTTTGAGGATGAGGCGGAACTTCCCCCTCCGGACTCAGACTCAGAGTTGACAGCCATGCTTACCCGGGCAGCTGAAGCCACTGGACTGGAGTGGATGTGGGCCTCCCCCCACCCAGTCCAAACTGTTCGCGGCTGGAGGATTGGTTCCTGCGGCTGCACGGGATCCCCCTGCCTCTGTGCCTTTTCTAACTGAGCTTGCAGCTCCACTCTCACTACCCTTGATGGGGGGACTGCTGAGGGATATGTGGAGATTCCTACGGTGGAGTGTGCCCGCAAAGTGCTGCCACCTGGAGGAGTCGCCTGTGTCTCCCATCCAAGCCTGTAACCCTCTGGCAGTTTTCTGCCAAGCTTACAGTGTGGTTGGACAGGCGGCCTCCACCCTGCTGCCATTGCCATCCTGCAGAATCATCAGGCCAAGGCACTCAAGCAGCGCCATGAGGGTAGTTCTGAGCAAAGGTTGATGCAGGAGCTGCGCACGGTGACTGATCTCACCCAGAGGGGGAGACCAGTCCCCCGGCCAGTCGAAGTTTATCTTGGTGGTCCAGGAGCACCATCTCTTGCTAATTCTTGTGGAGATGCGGGACACCGACAAAGTTGGTTTCTCGACGCTCCGATCTTCCAAGGTGGCCTCTTTGGCGACACTGTCGAGGGCTTTGCCCAGTAGTTCTCTGCAGTCCAGAAGCAGATGGGGGTGGGCACATCCTCCCCTGGCATGATTCCACACCACAGCCTGGCCCCCAGTCTGCTCGTAGCCAACCGCGTTACCCCCCCGTGGCTTCCGGCTCTGCCACGGACTGAGACAGACTCCTCATCCCCGTCAATCAGCCAGCCCCAGGAAGGTGAGGCTTGCTACTCGGGTCCCTGATAAGCCCTTCAACAGGATGGCTGAGTGACCCAGAGAGCCACAGCCTAAAGTGTAGACAGACTGCTCTTTATCAGGAGATGGTGCCTTCCCCCGGAGGAGGGCCGGGTGGTAAATTTTGGTGTCCCGCCGTCAGGCCATCAAGAACCCCCGTTCTTAATAAAAGAGCAGTTCCTCCTATTCTGGGCCCAACTGGATGCTGCCTGACAGTGAGAGACGCGTTGCTTCCTCATTCCCGAGCTCATCCTTCGCCAAGGCAGGTGAGGCTGCGTTGAAGGACGTGGTGCCTCCTCGCGCGCCTCACGCCTCCCTGTCTGGGCTAGTAGCTCAGCCTCCTTTTCAGCTCGAGCCTGGCCCTGGCACTTCTTCGGGCATGTCTCTTGCCCCTTGGTGCTGCTTGCACGGAGTCTGGGGTCCAGGCTTGCGCCCCCAGATCAGACCTGGCTACGCGATTTTGTCAGTTTGTCAGGCACCAGCCCAGGTTCAGAGGCATCCTCTCGACTTTAGTGGTGGACAGTGATGCTTCAGTCCTGTGAGCAGTGATTGCAGTCCTCTTGGTGAGGAAGCAATAGAGCCTGTCCCTCCAGCTGAGATGACATCTGGGTTTTACAGCCCGTACTTCATAGTGCCCAAAAAAGGAGGTGGGCTGCGGCCAATCTTGGACCTGCGTGTGTCAAATCTGTCCCTGCACAAGTGACTCTTCAAGATGCTCACGCAGAAATGTTTTCCCCACTGATTGTGTTGCAGCGATTGACTTCATGGAAACGTACTTCCACGTCTCGATTCTGACTTGACACAGGCCACCCATTCGGTTTGTGTTCGAGGGTCAGGCGTACCAGTACAAGGTCCTCCCCTTTGGGCTGTCCCTGTCCCCCCGCGTTTCTACCAGTTGCGTAGGCTGCTCTTGCCCCATCACGGGAAGTGGGTGCTCGCATTCTCAACTATCTCGACAGCTGGCTCATTCTGGCCCACTTTTGGGAGCAGTTGTGCAAACACAGGGACCTGGTGCGCCAGCACCTCAGCCACCAGGGGCTTCAGGTCAACATGTAAAAGAACAAGCTCACGCCAACACAGGGCATCTCTTTTCTCAGGTATGGAGGTCTTGCTGGTTGCGCCATACCAGCACACATGGACCGGGTTTTTGGACCTGATGCTCCTTGCGACAACCCCTCCTTCTTTCTCAGGGACTGGACATTATCTGGTTTTTGGAACCTCTAAGTATGGTTTTTGGATGGGGCGCGGAGGCCGTGAGTGATCTACCCCTGGGTGTGGTGGCCACTTTCACTCAGGCGAGGGCTCCTTCCACCAGGCGGGCTTACGCTGTGACGCGGAGACTCTTTGCTGACTGGTGTTCTTCCCATGGAGAAGACCCCTGTACTTGCCCGATCAGCTCATTGCTTTCCTTTCTGCAGGAAGGGTTGGAATAAAGGTTGGCCATTTCCACCCTGCAGGTCTACGTGGCTGCTATCTCTCAGGACAGCGCTCCTGACCGCGCATCAAGGGGGTTTGATACCTGCAGGCATTGTCAGTCAGCGACTTGTGCCTAGAGTTCGGGCCTGCCTACTCTCATGTTATCTTGAGACCCAGGCCTGGTTTTGTGCCCAAGGTTTCCACCATGCCTTCAAGGGCGGGTGGTGAACCTGCAAGTGCTGCCCATGGAGGAGACCCAGCCCTTTGAGTCCCGTTCGTGCCCTACACGTTTATATGGACCATACTCAGAGTTATAGAGGTTGGCCCACTGGATAGTGGCTGCTGTCACTTGGTGTACTTTCAAGGTGTGCTGTGCCCCCTCGACGCGACAGCTCACTCGACTAGGAGTGTTGCCTCTTCCTGGGCGTTGGTGCACGGCACCCCTCTAGCAGATATTTGCAGAGCTTTGGGCTGGACGACAACTACCACCCTTGCGAGGTTTTACAATCTTAGGGTGGAGCCCATCCTTCTGTATGTTGGGGCCCACTAGGTAGTGGGCGGGAGGATGTGTTCTGTGTTTTCGCTTACATTGCCTCCCCCCTCTGATAGGAGGAAAAAAGGCGTTCATACTCCTTCGCAGCAGTTTCCCAATGGTAAACCCTACATTGTGATTCCTCCAGCACCCATCAGTGGGCAGGCTCGGCGGAGGAGCCTCACGCCAGGCCCAGTACTCGTGTGTATGCCACAGTCAGCCCTTGTGCTGGGCTAGGTGCCCCATGTGTAATAATTCCCCCATGGTAATCCCACGTGTGTATTCTCCACAATACGGTTTCCCTATTGGTCAACCTGTGTCTTTCTCTTGGCACTGTACTGTTGCCAGTTTCTGTGGACAGTGAGCCATCCCAGTAGGTAGGACCTGCACAGAGACATTTCCCATAGGTAGTACTGCCTTGTCAGTCTATACCTCATCTCCACACATTACCTCATTTTAGCAGGGTGTGGTCTCCGCAGCACCCTTTCCCTGGAACAGGCGTTTTCCCCAGTGTTTCCTGGGGAAGTCCAGTGTTTCCAGTGTTTCCCCAGGGTAGGTTACGGAGGCAGGGAAGCACACCTCACCTGCCTGTACTTGCATTTCTAGCCCATAACGTGGGTCGGGTTGCGTTGTTTTCCACAGGGATCCCATTCGCCAGTTTGTTGACGTAACATCGAACATGAGTGAAAGGGAACGGCTTGGTTCTGTATGTAACCCTCGTTCCCTGAAGGAGAGAACGAAGAGGTTACGTTCCTCTTGCCGCAAGCCGGATTCACCATTGATTGACCGGGACACATCTCAGCTCCTCAGCACCTACCTGAATGAAAGCGTGCTGCGGCCGACTTTATATACCCACTTCCGGGTAGGTGTGACTCGGCCCGCAACTCCTTTGCCCAATGCTTATTGACTTTTCTTCCAGGATTGCCCTGTATTTAGCTCCATCCATCTTCCCATTAACTCTGACCAGCTTCCCTGTCCCTGCTGAAGAAAAGCATCCCCACAGCATGATGCTGCCACCACCATGTTTCACATTGGGGAGGGTGTGTTCAGGGTGATGAGCAGTGTTACTTTACCGCCACACATAACGCTTTGCATTAAGGCTAAAAAGTTCAACTTTGGTCTCATCTCATCTGACCAGAGCACCTTCTTCCACATGTTTGCTTTGTCCCCTACATGGCTTGTGGCAAACCGCAAATGGGACTTCTTATGTATTTCTTTCAACAATGTCTTTTTGCTAGTTGTGGCATACTTGTTCCATTTTTGGATGATGGATTGAACAGTGCTCCTTGAGATGTTCAAAGCTTGGGATATTTTTTTATAACCTAACCCTGCTTTAACTTCTCCACAACTTAATCCCTGACCTGTCTGGTGAGTTTCTGGTCTTCATGATCGTGTTTGTTTACTAGTGTTCTCTAACAAACCACTGAGGCCTTCACAGAGCAGGTGTATTTATACTGGACTAAATTACACATGGGTGGACTCTATTAATAAGAATAGAATCCTAGATGAAGCATTTCAATTGTAATCTCAAACTTCTGCAACACTGACCATGGATCCTTCCCACGTTGAAAAACATCACTGTCTGCTTTATGAACAGGGAGAGCAGAAGTCACAGGGTTTTGTCAAAGGCCAAAAGGGGCGTGGAGACAGTCAAGGTACCTTAACCAGGATCTTCAAAAGGGTATGAGTAACTCAACAGTGATGAAAATGTACAGTTCAAAATCAACAGTTCAACAATCAACAGTTTTAACCGACATGTGTTTGCTCATCTTTTTCAGGGAGGAAGCCAGTCTGCCTCATCTACCAAGCGCTAAAATAAGATTACCTTTTAAACCGTTTAAAGATGAGGGGTGAAAAGATGAAAAACAAGAAAAGTTTTTTTTTTAATCAAGTAACAATTAATTGCTTTTGCATCAGTCTTTTCAGCTTGTACTTACACACTTACACATTTGACAGGTCACGGTCAGAATTAAACTAACTAGTGTGCTGGCCAGACACTAATATCCAGGCAAACTCTGTTTGAGTACCTCTTTAGATTGTTTAGGGTTTAGGTCACCATTAGTTTTGTCTTGAAGAAATCTTTTGTCTTCTCTATGTAGTGTGCAACAGTGTAGCTAGTACATCTCTTACCACTTTCAGTGTTAGATCTCAAATGTTATTTCTACATGGCTTACATGTTTAATTATGACTGCCCTTGCATGTACACAGTGAAAATTTAACAGGGTGTGTTCTACAGTACACATCTATAATTTTTAAGATACTGTGCGTGGCCTGTCAGCCACTACTTGTGTTATTCAGAGAACACATTTGCTCTGTCTGAAGTCCGGGGATTTTTCTGATGAATTTAGTAATAGACAACACGTTGTTGTACTGTGATTTCCGGTGTTTGATAATAGTTTAGGTGGGAATGTTCCAGGACTGATTCAGGCCTTGCACTTGTCATTTCACCAGAAAACATGGCATACAAATACAAACAAAATGTGTTGTGTGCAAACTAAAAAAACATGTTTTACGGCTTACATGTCTTATATGTAAAACTTAGTTGATGGCAACAATTAAAACAGTAAAAAACATGTTTTTGTGTTGTTTTTTTGTCTATCAAAGCAAATATTTTACTGTGTTAAATAGCATGAATGCACAAACTTGATAATAGTTTTTTGCAGGACCCCTAATCCAGATGGTTTCACTTAAATGTCATGTATGTGGTATTGGTAGGGCTCTTTATACGATTGCAAATACTTAAACTGTTGCAGTAATGTAGACATTAACTACTAACATGTTTCATAGATAAGAGAATTCAAGTTCACAATGGATAAATATTTGTTACAAAAAACTATATTTATTAAATAATTTTGCTTGTTATAAAACATTATTGCCAAAATTGGATGATCCCCACAAAAATAACATTAAAAATGCACAATACCCAGCAGGCACACAACGTCATAAGACGTTAATATTATGTTAGATTTAGGTCGTGACGTCAGGTGACCAAAATTCAATGTCTAGCCAGCGTCTAAGGACAACGTTATATTGACGTGAAATACTGACATTTATTCATCAGGTATGGCAACCAAAATCCAACGTCTGATAGACGTCATATTGGTAACGTCCACACAACGTAAAGCTGTAACATCATTAGACGTTGATATTTGGTTGTTTTTAGGTTGCGTTGGAAAGTGACCAAAATCCAACGTCTAGCCAACATCTTAAACCAACGTCATATTGACGTCAAATACTGACATTTATTCATCAGGTATGGCAACCAAAATCCAACGTCTGATAGACGTCATATTGGTAATGTCCACACAACGACAAACTTTAACATCATTAGACGTTGATATTTTGTTAGTTTTAGGTTGTGGCATTAACCCTTTAATGTGTATGTTTACACCAATGTGAGCAGTACTGGCTGGTGTGTAAAAAAATGCATTTTTCAAAATATA
>JAZGTJ010004317.1:0-22360 GCA_036877575.1 Botia almorhae | reverse complement strand
TCACAGAGCCACTCAACTCACACAGTTAGACTTTTGACTACCAGCATGAAGTCTGGTCCACATTAGTCTCAGAAAGTGTGCCAATGGACCGCCCACAGGCCCAACGTCTGAAACACGATGCACACAAAACCTAAGGCATGTGTGAAAATCAGTAGAGTGTTTAGATTAATTAATACATAATATCAATATTATTTTTTAAAGAAATTGGTTTAATATTGTCAGTTAGAACTAGATTTGACTAAGTTCAGGCATTTTTAGTTTGACTTGATTTGATTTGAGTGATTTTGTAAATACTTTTTGGGGCCATTGTATACCAAACACACTGCATATAACATACACACACTTACATCAACACAAAATTTCTCATATGTTCTGTAGCTGGTCAGTTCATTGAATCTGTCTCTATTTTAGCTACGGCTACAGCTGTGGGAAGCTTACTGCCAGGTGCGCTCCATCTGCTCACAGCTGAGAGGAAATGACATCACAGACTCCGCCTTGTCCACAGACTCATCCATGGACGAGTCTTCTGAGACATTGTCGGCTAAAGACGTCCCCACGGGTAGTTTGCACGCGAGTCTACTGGAGCTGCGCAGACTCACACAAAACCTGCTGGATGGCAACGAATCGACGGTACAGTTTATCACAGGAAATATTATGGGAGTCGCAATCCACAATTTTTTGGGGTTGAAATAGAAAAGCAAAATAAAGTTAAAAAAAAAGGGCAAGTTTAAAATAATTATTTATAATTTGATCTGTCAGGTCTGATTTTGAAATGTACGTTTCGCTTTATTTGACTTCAACAGTAATAAAGAAAAGTATGTAAAATAACCTGCAATTTTATGTTTCAAACAGAGGTGGTGATAGAGAGGCAAAAGTTGTGGGTTGCAGCTTTAAAACAATGTTGCATTTTACCAGATGAATCCAGTGTGACTTTGTTTTCACCATGTGTTTGTGCGCTCAGGGTTCTCGGCGCAGTGATGAGGATGTTCTTGAGGAGCAGGTTCGTAAACTCGGAGAAGAACTTCGAGAACTCAGAGAACTGTACGAACAGGAACAAGAAAAAACACGCAGCAGCAAGGAAGAGGTGCTGCAGCTTCATAATCAGGTACACACATGCACAGATTTTTAAGGGTTATAAATGGTCTGTTAGCAGGGTGTGATATGCAGGGTTAATTCGGCTGTCCTGTGGTTCTGCTCTGGATACTGTAGGTGGCACTGCTCTCTGTGGAAGTCACTTCTTCAAGAGAAGAGAGTGAGAGATTAAGAGTAATGGTGGAAGTACACAAACCCGACGAACAGCTGCAAAACGCCATACGAGACAGAGATGAAGCCATTGCCAAGTACGACACAAGTACACACACACACACCCACCAACACACACGCACGCACACACACATGCACACACACACACCCACCAACACACACACCCACCAACACACAAATGCGCGCACACACACACACACACCAGTATCACTGTTTTTATTTCACAAACTTACTGACCCAAAATCCCACAAGTATTAAACCTAACCTGCACGTTTTGCTACAGACTACAAACTAGACCATTTATCGAGGAGAGCTGTGATATTACTGGAGCAAGAATCTTAGCGTAGCTAAGCAGCCTGTAACCCTATGACACTAAATAAGATGTACTTCTGTAATTCTCTCCACATTTCTGTTGCTGTGACAGGAAGAAAGCAGTTGAAATGGAGCTGGCGAAGTGTAAGATAGACATCATGTCGTTGAACAGTCAGCTGCTGGACGCCATTCAGCAGAAACTCAACCTGTCTCAGCAGTTAGAAGCCTGGCAGGTGAGTCACACACACAGTCCTGCACAGAACACACAGTTCTGACATCTCTGAGGGTGTAAACCTTTTCTCCTGTTCTAGTTAAATATGCTGTAAATCGGCTAGAACAATGTCTCTCAGCCGGGGGGTCGACGGGGCCATTAGGGAACCTTAACAAACTTTCAGGGGGGCCTCAAGAGGACGTAAAATGATTTAAAATAAGACAAAACACTAAATAATCTAAAACAGCTAAAACCAAAGAAAGCTAAATAAGCCACAACAACAAAATATCAAGATATTTCTTAGTGTTTGGTTGCTTTTATAATTGATATACTGTACATAATTTATATACTGTGCATAAAGCTTTCCTGTAGCTCAGTGGTTAGAGCATGGCGTTAACAACGCCAAGGTCATGGGTTCGATCCCAGGGATTGCACATACTCCAAAACAATGTATAGTGTAATGCAATGTAAGTCGCTTTGGATAAAAGCATCAGCTAAATGCGTAAAAGCATCAGCTAAATGCGTAAATGTAAATAATTGTAGTTATGCCAAACTCTGGCATATTGCAGTTAGTAGAAATTGTGAGTGGGGAGTCTTTAAATATTGATGTGGACATTAGAGGGGCTTTGAAGTCAAAAGAAGTTTAAACAACATGCTTAAACCAAAGACACCCCCAGCATGATGGTGGGGGCCACCTTATCTGTTGCAATAATTCAGTCATCTGCCACACTGACTGTTTATTTAAACACTTTGTTTTGATTTGGAATGACACCACTGTCAGTCTGTCTCTCTCTGTCTCTCTCTCTCTTTGTCTTTCTTTCTGGTCTTTATATTTGTAATTCCTGGCATGTCTGTCTGTGTCACTTGGTATGAAAGTGTGTGTGTGTTTTTTTTTACTGTGTTCCTCTCAGTTCAGTATTTCTTCATATTAAAACAGAGTAACTCTTTACATTTGACCTTCATTCTGTCTGTTTTAACCCCTGAATGTGAGTGTGTGTGTGTTTGGGTCTGTCTGTCTCTCCCCGTATAACTCTTTAGCTTTCCTGTGTCTCTCTCTCTTTCTCTCCCTGCCTGCAGTTTGCCTCCTCAGGGCTGTTTACTGTTTGGCTCTTGTGGTTTCTGATCTAGTGGCCTTTCTCAGCTTCCGTACAGACCCCTTACCCCCTCTGGTAACCCCCTCCTGCCTTAGAGGTGAGCTCGGGTTCACCATCTTACGGTCTCCATGTTCACACGAGTGTCATACTGTGACATGAGGATGCTACTCCATTGTGATTTAGCTTCACCTGCTTATGAGGCTGTTTTCACACTAAAGTACACTTAGAATATAGTTTGGGTTTATTTGCTTAGGATTAAAGCTTTTAACATATATGAATTCGCACCAAAGAACTTCACATATGTTTGCTAGTAACACATATGTATGTTTTGCTAATAATAACAACAAGTATAAGTATTATTATTAAGGGCCGTACAGAATTATTAAGGGATTATTGTGGACAATATGCTTTGTAATCTGTACCAAAGAAATGAATACAAATTAATTTTCATATCATTTGACTGTTATATTGTATTTCTGTGCATTTATTATGGTCTCATTGTAAATTGAAAGAATACCATCGACCACAGACACAGTTTAAGCAAGCAATGTACTTGCTCTACTACAAATAGATGACAGAAATCTGTCAGGCTGTAGAGACACAGGTGCATGCAAATGTAGTTTTTAACAATCAATCAAACAACTAAACCAAGTGTGAAAACAACCTCCATTTCCACACCTTCATACGTTTTCACTCCATCCCAAACCGTCCGTCTCTTTCATCTTTTCTGTTGATCTTCTGAAATATCTTCTGTCGTGTAAAGTAATGACACAATAAAGCCCAGCTCTCTCTCTCTCTTTCTCTCTCTTTCTCTCTCTCTCTCTCTCTCACTCTTTCTCTCTCTCTCTCGTGCTCTCTCTCGTGCTCTCTCTCGCGCTCTCTCTGTCTCTCTCTCTCTCTCATGCTCTTTCTCTCGCTTTCTCTCTCGTGCTTTCTCTCTCACTCTCTCTTTCTCTCTTTCTCTCTCTTGCTCTCTTTCTCTCTCTCTCGCTCTTTCTCTCTCTTTCTCTGTCAGGATGATATGCACAGAGTTATCGATCAACAGCTGATGGATAAACACCAGGAGGAGTGGAAAGATCCTCCATATTCCTTCAGTGGATCACGAGGAGGGGGAGGACCATCCAAAAGCTCTCATCACCTCTCAGATGGAGACAAGCGCCTCTTTTCATTCTTCAAGAAGAACTGAGATCGTCTGAAGAGATAGAAGGAATGTGAGAAGATCAAGAGAGAAAGACTGCATCGCTATAAATCAGTCCTTTGATGGCTGTGAGCCATTTTGCACTTTATCTGTACTCATAATCCTCAGTCAGAAAGTTTTAGGAGAGTCTAAGTAAAACCCTCCAATGAAAAGAGAGCATTCCGGAGTTCTCTGCTCTGATAGGCTAAAGCTCTGATTCAGGGTCCATTTAACAGGGTTCCCAGAATTCTCCAGGCCTATCAGAGGTCTGTTTCCCCTGCGAGTGCCTCAGAAAGCATCACCTCACCTCACTGCCAGAGATTCAACACAGAGGCACGTACATTCAAAAATATAACCACAGAATTTGCTGGATGGCTAAACTCAGGCTGAACTAGACCTCAAAGGGTTTAGACTAGAGATCTGAATTATCACAAGGCTGTTAGTTGTAGGTCCAGTCAGTATCTGTGGATGTTTCCATGCTAAATTTAAGAATCTGTGGAATAGATGTAAACACAGTAAAATGTTAAATGACTGAAAGGTTTAGTCTCAAATAATTAGCTAAAATATCTAATAAACACACACTCGAGAGTGAGGGCATGTATCACCTCTGATGGTTCTCCAGTTCTGTGGAAATCTGAAGCATTTCCTCTGGAGTTCTGTGTGTGTGTTCCTGTGACAGAGAGCCACAGAAACAGATAAATATCAGCTGCAGGCGTTCTGCTCTTCGGTTCATTCACAAATTCAGTGCAGAGCGTCAGGGCACGTTTAACGAAAACAGACAGACGCACATTAATGAAGTAAATCACAAGAAAACAAAAATTCCTGATTTTCTGAGCTTGTTTACCAAAAATCCGAAAACCAATTAAAACATTTGTCAGTGTTTTGTAAAAAAACACATAATTGCCATTATGAAACACTCAATAAAATATTGTAATAGTAAAACTCAATCTGTTACATCATCAGCTTATGCTTCATTTACTACATGTTGGTAAGAAACAGTAGTGACAGTATTATGTCTGTTTTTTGTCTGAAATGCTGAACGTTTGACTGCATGAATGACACAGAACTTCAGTATTGATGTGTCACTCTGTGCTGTGAATAAACCAAAGAGCAGAAGAGTTTAGTGTTGCATCAGTTTCACACACGCAGTAAACCTGACAACAGCCCAAACTGTAACCCGTTAGACACCTGAGGCCACAGAGATGCACAGAAACAATGACAATGCATGAAATGGAATACTAGCATACTACACACTACATACTGCACACAGCATACTTTACAGTACATACTTGCACAGTTTTGCAAACGTAGTAGGCCATCCAGGTACTTTTATGCATACAGAGAATGTGGATACTGTGCCAAGTACAGACACTGCAGAAAGAGTATGGGTAGTATGCTAGTATGGTATTCTGAACACAGCCCAAGTCATTTTAGGGTGTGCCGCACCCTGACCCTGTTAGATTGGATGTGGAGACTCCTGCCTCTCGGAATGGAGCGCTTGTGTCCCACTCCTGAGCTGCAAGTGAATGTTTACTGTCTCTCAAATATGTCGTGTGTGTGTGTCTGTGTGTGTATGTCTCGGGTTCAGTAAAAGTCAGGAAGATTTTGAGCAAAGCTATGCAGCCGTCTGCTTTGTCACCGTGTGATATTCGGTTTGGAGAAACCCAAAGAGTGATTTTTTTATATGTACAAAGACACAAATAGGTTTGGAAAACAAAGGAATGATTATATTTGTAAATGTATAACTTTTGAATGATAAATTACATTTTTTAGAACAATCTTCATGTAAGCATTTGTTTGTCGCTGTGGTCCGATCAGTCAGTGTGTCTGATGTTTTTGGAGGGTTTGGCTGGAGTCTGATTTTTTTATGCTGTCTGATTATGTAGCTCCAGCAGATAAATACCCTTGAATTTATAATGCTGCTTCAATCAGAATCATGATCAATATAGGCAACAGATTATTCCAGTTTGTGGGGGATGTACTACAAGAGAATATGCTACAAATTATCTTTCCATTTAGAAATAAAATTTTCCTTTTATGGTAATTATAAAAAAAACTTTGGCACACTTTGCAATAAAAAAACATTCTGACTTTACATGCAAATTAGGCATTGTAATTAATATGCATATATTTGCATATTGGAGTACTGTATTTCATTTAATGTGTCAGTTTTTAGATTAATGTTATTTATCTTACGAAAGGCAAGAAGCATGTTTAAAATTAACAGCCCTTGAATCAAGAATATGAAAAAATAAACCCTCTAACAATTACCAGTAATAAGCAAAATCCAACATTAAGGGTCTGTAGCTGTAATAAAACCACATAATTACTATTTAGAAAATGGTTGTTGGTAGATGCTAAACCAATGCTAAAGTCAACTGCAAAAGTGCTAAAACAATCATAATAAAACATTTTCAGATTCTATACAAATCAAAATTGATTCTGTAGTACCTCCCCTTCAAGAATATCTGATGTCAGATTACAATCACATCTTCTGTTATTAAAGTTTATCACATCCAAATCACAGTTTAATTCTTCTCGACTCAGACAGCAGCCTCAGTCTCTCCATGTCTGGAGTATTAACTGTCTTTTCTGTTCTGTATGTAAAATCACATTTTCTCGGTCGTCTCTTTAGATTCTTTTCTTGTATTTCAAACAAGCTGTTCTGTAACAGTCGTCTCATTACGTTGACTTTGTACTTTCTGTCCTTTTGCCATGTAAAACTGTTTTTGCAAGATTCCCTCAGTCTGTGTCATGAATCTGTCTCGCCTAGTGTTGTGATGAATCAGTGTGAATGTTTTCTCTATCATATTTCATACGTTTACCGGCTGTGTTCAATTCACTCAAGGGTCTTAAAGTCTAAAACCTGCAGTGGTACACAATCGCCTTCCTTTAAAAAAGTTGTTTGGATGGTCACAGGCTTCATACTTGGAGGAGACAAAGTACACACAGAAGCATACTTTGAAAACCCACTGCAGACAGTATCATGTTGATTCGCCAGCCCAGCATGAATCTCCATGTGTGTAATTGGCTGTTTGTCTTTGTGATTCGTTCTCATAACAGCTATAAACACAACTAAACCAGATCGCTATCAACTGTTACTAGAAGTATCAAGATCAACAATTGTGCCCACACTGACAGTTATAACAGAGACTCTGTTGTTAAAATTAAATACGAGAAAAAAGCAATTATTGAGATTAAGCAAAATGAGATTATGACAGTGATGTCAGTATTTAATATTGTGTAAAGCAAATATGGTTCTTACCAGCCTGTCATCAGTGGCACGGTTCCATCCTCACATGCACTTTTCTGTGACAACAGCCAACACTGCAATATTAAGACGTAATACATCAAAAACAATTAATAATCTTTAAAAATGGCTGCAAAAATGATCCCACTTTATAAGATCAGTGTAAACCTTACAATTTAGTCATGTTTAAAGCTTTTAATTAAAATCTCAATGTGCTATTCATGCTAGTCAGAACTTTAAATATACGTTTACAAAACAGTAAAACAAAACATTAAATTCCTCAATTTGAAGTAAATTATATACCAGTAATTTTTTGCCTTTTGTAATATTTTTCACTTCCAGACAAAGACTGCAGACAAAAGTTTGTTTATATGTACATTTATGTAATTAATGAAAAGAAATGTCCCCGTATACAATTATGTAAATATGCCAGATTTTCTATCTTTGTTTCAGAATAAATGCTATTTATACTTAGTCATGAGTATATGAGCAAGTATAAATATTTATAATGATCAAATTATTATTTTTCCAATGGATGCAAAATGCAAACAAACGTATGTCCATGTTTAAAAAGCTTCCAATGTGTTGACGTGGAACGCACTGTGACGCATCAAAATAAAAAATAAAAATGCTAAAATTTTTTAACCATTGACTCTTCCGGTAATAATAAACAAAGCAGAGAAGATCTTTGCACGCCTGCAATAAAAATTAAATACTGTAAACTGAGATGTTCGACATTTTCCCTGATAATGCTTAATAAAGACAAGGACAAAAACATTTGTGTCAAATATTAATTCTTTTAAAATATTTATTCATGATTTAATTCATAAAGGGAAGATATACAATTCTTTACTCCAGTGTATAACCTCAGCCACAGCTGAAGAAGTGTTTCTAACAGCACAGTCTGCATGGACACGTGCGAATAGGCTGTTCGTGCATTAATATGCGCATATTTAATGAACAGGAGTCACATGACTTTACTGAATTTGGCTTAAAGCACTGCCAGGGCGAGTTTTGGCTTACTGTGGTTTAATCAATGAACAAATTTATACTGGGCCACAGAACTGACCAAGAATTTTCTGAGCGATCGAAAAATGCTAAACTGGTAAATCAGATGAAACCTCTCGAGATCACGCCCAGTGCACAGTCGTGATTTCGTGAGATTACGTGGAGAGGTGACAGATGCCAAGTATCTCTCAAAGGCAAAGACAGGGTAGGTTTTCCAAATACAACATATTTTAAGAACTGTCTCTGTTCAGTTATGGCATTCATTAAAAAAAATGATCCGTTTATGAATAAATCTACAAGTCTACAAATCTACTACCCTGTTTGGCTTAAACACTTTAACATAATTCCTCCTTTGCACATTTTATAACCTGTTACATTTGATATTAGCATTTAAATTGTTTCAACTGTCTATAAGCATAATATTTATGATCGCCCTGGGAACACTGAGGGTCTGGATCGCTGCGCTTCATACATTATAACGATGTAGCACGAGATATCACAAACATCAAATCATTCAGTTGCATGAGATACAGACGATCATGCTCCTAAAACCGGCTTCTAAACCTGTCTGTACAAAATAATACAATGACAGCAGCTCATTCCAGAGCAACACTGAAAACAAGCTGTTCTGTTATGCGATTATGGCAGTGTTACTGTCCACAGAAACAAAGCAGAAATACAGACACCCAAAGAGTTTTGTGAAAGTCACTGGAGCTCTGCCTCATTCTTCAATGCATCAGTCTCACACGAACATGTCCAGGTCAAATCTTATCCCAAATAAAACACGATGCTTTAGCATAAAACAAAACCTGTTTTAAGACCATGAAGATTTCGTGCATTAATGTCAAGACCATTATGTCTGCAATTCATGTTCTTTCTGGACATTTTTGTGATTTTGGGGTGAAATGTGACCCTGACACGTTCTCGACGGGTTTCATGAGATTCGCCCAATGAAAGGAAAGAACAGGCTTCAGAGACCAATAAAAAGAAAACAAAACACAAAAAGACTGGATTATAGATTCTGACAGATTCATACTGTCTTAAAATGCACTGAAAGATACTGGAAGGACACTGAAAGAATCTGTACAGCGGTTGGCATCTGTTTCACTCAGAGTCCGGCGAGCGAACGCGTGGTGCATGACCAAAAACATATTCTTGAAGAAAACACTGACATTCCAAAAGAGAAAATGAAAACAATTCACTCCTGAGATGGTGGCAAGAGATGTACAGTATTACTGTAATATACGGCTGTATAAGAACTGTGAAAACAGAGACCTGCGCGGTTTGGCCATGTCAGCTCGTTTGTCCTTCAAGAAAGGAGAATCTTTTATTAAATATCACGAATTCCACATAAAACTCCTTAAATCTAATAAAATCTGTACATTTTCTGGTAAAAAGTCTGTGTGGTTTGTATGGGTCCAGGCAGGACGGCTGCTCTGGCTGTCTTTGAACTGTGTGTGTGTGTGTGTGTGTGTGATCTTTCTGTGGTCTGATGTTGAGATGATCACAGTTCATTAGCATGTGAAGACTGCTGGAGGGGAAACACTGGAGAGCCACTAGCAGCACTTTTTCTTCCGTTTGCTGTTCTTGCCGAGTTTAATAACATCATTTTGCTGCTGTTGCTGCTGCTTGGCCACAGATTCTTTCTTCGCCCGAAGCACCAGTTCTGTGATGCAGTTAAACATCTGCAGAAAAACGAAGCAAAAATAAAATAACTGCACCATCCACAACACTGATTCCTGCAGAAATGAACTAACATTAATTTACATTAACGCATTTTGCAGACGCTTTTATCCAAAGCGACTTACGTTGCATTATACTACACATTGTTTCTGAGTATGTGCAATCCCTGGGATCGAACCCATGACCTTGGTGTTGTTAACGCCATGCTCTAACCACTGAGCTACAGGAAAGCTTTACAAAGATTTACAAGGATATTTTCAGGCTTTCCATGACTGTGGGAATCTTACAAGACAAACTTTACTTCACTGGACATTTATTTATTTGTTTGTCTATTTGTTTGTTTATTCATTTATTCACTCACTCACTCACTCATGTCACCATCAATGGCTATTTTCATGGCAAACCCAGAGTAATAAAATCATAATACTAATAACATCTCAAAAAAGATCATTACGTACAGTCATCTAACAATCACTGCAGTTTTAGGCATTTCACAGGCCAATCTGATTGGTCCTCCGGCCAGCCCTGAAGGAACTCACCTCCTCCACATTGAGGTTCTCTTTAGCACTCGTCTCAAACAGTCTAATGCCCATCTGCTCGGCGAACTTCTGCGCGTCATTCGTCTCCACAACCTTAGAGTTGGGGTCATCATTTTTATTGCCCACTGAGTGGAGAAAATGATTGCGGTAATGATAACCTACATCAAAGTCACCTCTCTAACAACCGGCACTGTGAGCCAGCCAATCAAAAAGGACATACATTACATGCAAGAAGTTTTAAAAAAACAAAAATGAAAGAAGACAGGAAATTATTAAATACTGTTAAATAATTAAAATAATGTTTATTATATAATGTTTTTGGTGCAAAAAGACTCTGTAAGAGAGTTAATGAAACGCCTCAGAAACAGCTGTTAACTTACCTAATATTCGACACACATCATCGCAGTTCTGGTTGATTTCATGCAGCCATCGTTTGACGTTCACGAACGATTCAGCGCTGGTGACATCATACACTACTATGACCCCATGGGTTCCTCTGTAATATCTGACAGTGGAATAAAGCATGTTAATCAGTTAATGAGCATCAACCAGGGTTGAGGAGTTATGGGAATGTTGGAAACTTGGAATGTTGGAATTTAGGGACACAAATGAAATGAGTCATTTCAAGGAGGCAAATAAGTTTGTCTAGGATACAGTTTGTGAAAAATTCCTACAATTTCTAATTAATTCCTTTTAAATTCCCTCTATATATCAAGTTGGAATTTTTCCTAAATTTCCCAGCTTTGCAACATTAGCCTCAACAAGCTTTCTCCTAAGCTCCACCAGGGGGAGCAGAAAAATCAGATGCCTCTTGTTGAAAGTGAACAGGGCAACAGTTCTCAGATTTTAAACCACAAGCAGCCACACACACAGACACACAAAGAGCTCTTTGAGAGGCTTGTAGTGCCCAAGCTCCTCTGTCATTGGTTGAGCCTGTCACCATTCTTCCCCAATAACAGCCAAAATCACATAAACATGCACTGGCATGTACACACACACACGCATACACACACTGAAATGAAGTAGTGTACATTCCCTTGTTAGCTACATAATGACCATCTGGCCTCAGACCAGCACACATATAACTGCTGACACATTAACTCATGACAAATTCAAACTACAGTACAAGAATCATATATATGTGTGTGTGTGTGTGTGTAATAATCACCTTAACCTGACATTAGTTTGTTTTAACACTGTGCCTGCAACTGTAATTTAAACCATAAGAAATTAGGAAAGAGATTTATCTTAAAGACCGTATGCCCCCAAAATCTGGTCTCTCTTACTACTTAAAAAAAGTGATTGTGAACAATATATTTAACTCTACTATTTTAAGATGCTTTTTATGTGGTGTGTATTTTTGCCACCTATAGTCTGTATGACACATAAAACATTTCCTGTTGTACCAGAAGTGTCACAGAAACCGGAAACTAACAGCCAATGAAAAGCTTCTGTCTCAGAACACTGACGCTGGAGGAGTTTCAGCTATAAAACCGCACTAATGAGAAACTTCTAAAACATTCCCTGAAGCGCTGTGTGTTAGCGAGCAGTCTAGCCTCACAAGTACAGCACAACCTAAGCAAACACACAACACTCTACTTTGCAGACAATTTTAACCATTTTTACATATATAATTCAGCTAACAGTATGATATCATCTACTTGTGATTGTGTCCAGCTAATTATTGAGATCTTCTATCAGATCAACCAGAGATCTGGTTCTCCAGCTGACGACATCAAACATTCTTCTCGGCAATTCTGTGTTAACTATCCATCAAACGCTTATGAGCTACACATGATCATGTGTCTTTAGGAAGCATCTCTATAATTCTAGGTGTTTGTGTACAAATGTGTTGCATTACCAAATCACTTTCAAAACACCTGGCAATCATCTCCATCTCTAAACATCTAAGCAGATCTGATCTTCATATCAGAGCAGTTCATTCGAGACCACTGAAGAAAATCAGACTGATGTCCTTCTAAGTCTGAGGCTCACTGTGAAGAGGTGTAACTCACGTAGACGTGATGGTTCTGAATCGCTCTTGTCCTGCCGTGTCCCAAATCTGCAGCTTCACTTTCTCTCCATTGATCTCCACCGTCCGGATCTTGAAGTCCACACCTATGGTGGTGATGTAACTACCTACAACAAAACATAAACATGAACGACACCCATATGCAACATGTTCTCCAATACCTACACAACCTTCTCTAATTTTCACCACTGTATGTGGTCGAGTGACAAATGCATTTGATCTTCGCGGTATGTGTTATTTAACACTATATGAACAATTATAATAAATACAGGACCTCTGGGTCCTGTAATGGGTTGGACTTTATTATATCAACCAGTTAAACAAACATTGTTCCAGAGAATATTTTAGGAACGTCACACTGCATGACCTACATACAGCAGATCTTCTGCTCTACTTGACAGATACTAATTCACAAAAATGAAGAATCAGACCTTTCCATCTAGCAGACACTGACACATGAATCATCTTACCTGAGAAAGTGTTGTCTGCAAAGCGCAGGAGGAGACTGCTTTTTCCGACACCTGCAACAAAAAGAATGAAGAAAACTGATTTGACCTGATGAGATAAAGTCTTGCTCCAGCATACGGAACGCCAGAAGTTTCCTCTTGAGTTCTGCCCACTCTGACCAACACTGAGTGTTCAGACTTCCTCATTAAAGATCAACTAACATCTCACACATTTATTTGAAAGCATTCTAAGATAAGATGGATCGATGTATCATCAAGATGAACGTTTGTCCACCAACAGCTGTCAAAGAGAAATAAAGACACTGTGGTTCTCAGTGTGTATTTTGAATTTTGAGTCAATTTCAATTGTCATTAGGGTGTTCGTCATTATTTTGGTGGCTGGATTTGGCTATTTTTTTGCAGATTATTCAGATCAAGAAGAATCGAATCAGATAGGTAATACAATCTTGCTTGTGTGATGTTTATGGGCAAGTAAATCTGAAACCAGATTTACACAGAGGGAAATGCACAGGCATCATCAAGCCCATCTCGTCTTCAAAGTGTCTTAATAAAAAATCTGAGTGTCTTTCAAGAGTCATTGACATAAAGTTTACATTTACATTTAGGCATTTGGCAGACGCTTTAATCCAAAGCGACTTACATTGCATTATACTACACATTGATCACTATACATTGAGTATGTGCAATCCCTGGGATCGAACCCATGACCTTGGCGTTGTTAACGCCATGATCTAACCACTGAGCTACAGGAAAGCTAAAGTTGTGACTAGTCCAGTAAGAATCCATTTAGTTCTTGCTTAGAAGTGCTCAATACATCAACCTGGTACATATACATACAAGCATTGTGTTACTCTTCCCAAAGTGCTCTTTTTTTACAACATTTGTATTCTCTCTGCTTTCACTGTCTTCTGTCTGCATTACGCATATTCTTTACATCTAACTCCACCACAGGCGAGTGACATTGGACAATTGGGGCTCACAGTACAGAGATGAGACACACAGTACAGTGTGTGCCTTCTACTGTAAATTCCATTAAGGCCACCAGCACTCACTGGTTTAATGCAGCTCTATAGCAATAACACGGTCAATATTGCAATTAATAATGTAAAAAAATATCTATATTTTCCTGTTTGTTGAATAGTCAATGTCAATAAATAGTCAGTAGTCAGTAAATGAAGCAGATGAGTCAAATTAATAAGAAATACTACAGGCTCTGATCTATTTTACAGTCACTAATCAAAAATGTGTTAATTAGTGACATGAATTATGTTAACTACTTTGTACAAAAGATTACATTTCCACAAGATTAAATCACACTGTCATAACATGGATCATGTAGTCTAGTTCAGGCAAAAATACACAATGCTTTGCTGAACAAGGGATTCAGCAGGTCAAAAATTAATTTGCAATGAAAAATGTTGCACTGCGTTAGAAAATGCAAAACAACATTATTGTCATTACTGGTTTCAGACGTCTGGGCACTAAAATACAGACATAATCTTACAAAACTGCAAAACCAGTGATTCAGACTTCAAAACAATGTGTGATATTCAAACAGCTCATGTACACATCATAATGTTTCGCGTTCAGGCTGTTCTGCTTCACACGACAAGGTGCAAAAACACACACCACAAAAGCCACAGACTTGAACAGCCGATAAAGTAAAATACTGCATCTATACACACCACAGCTGACAAAAACATTCAGCGTCAACCTTTGAATTTGTATTCAAAATTCTAACGTTTGAATAATAATCATCGATGTTGTTTTATGCGCTCACGTTGTTTGACAGATATAAGATTTGTACTTGGATAAACTGACTGCCAACACCACAGAACTAACCGCAAGAGGGTTAATAAAGGATTAATAAAATAATAAAAACCCGAACAATAAAATGTTTAAGTACAGTTTAAGTACTAATAAAGAAAGTTTAAGTACTAATCATTTACAAATAATTAAATTCTTTGTTTTTAATTCCCAATCGGTCTGATATTTTATTTAACATATTAAAATACTTTTTGAGGCCACTGTATGTATTTGTATGCAATGGCAATGAAATCAATGCATTTCCATATAATGTGACTAATGAAGTTTTTTCTAATATTAAATCAATGGCTGTACTGTATAAGGTCAGACTTCGGTACAGCAGATCAGACACTGGATCTCCGGCCTGTCAGTTCAGAGCAGCCCAGCCCAACCAGCCCGTAAACAAGCCGCCCAATGGCGGAAACAGCGATCGTCTTTGCGTTAAATAAAACCTACGATCATTTAACTGCATCTCAGCTTTAATATCAGACACCCAAACACCGTAACTCCAGATCACGACGCCTCGCCCGGGCCCGCTTCCCGTCACGCATCCGCGGCTTCGCTTACCGCTGTCACCGATGATCAGCAGCTTGAAGAGGTGATCGTAGTCCCGGGCCATGCCGGTCGTCGGTGGCTCAAACTCCGCACACTCGCTGCAACTTCCCGCCTCACTCCAGCCGAATGCTTGGCTGAGAACCCGTCTGACGTCCCCGCCGGATAATAGCGGAGAAAATCACCCGGTAGATCCCAAAAGCAGCGGATTTCTCGCAGGGGTTCGGCGTTGTCAGCAGTCCTCAGTCAGTCGGTCGCTCACAGCCGGAAACGGCGCTTCCTCCTGTGCTGCACCCAGAGCTGCTGCTGGCCAATCAGAGCGCGCCGCCAGCGCGATACAACGTAACAGCGGCCGACAAGCCTGTGATACAAAGTATCGTCTGATCAAAGGACGAATTATTGTTGCGTGTATGTGGGCCAGTGACGTGATTGTCATTAGTGTGTGTCCGGACTTGTTCATTTATGTAAAAATACAATATATAATTTATACGCACAATTAAGGCAATAGAAGCTAATCTTCTATATAAAAGGTTTACGTTTCTTTATTAAAATGTTCTAAAAATCAGTACATAAGTTTTATAGTGCAGCTGTCAAAACGCGGGTAAGGAAAAAGGCTATTTCTTGAGGAAAAACGTATCCTAGGAAAAACAACTTTCCAGCATGTTTGCCATAATCGTTAGGAGAAATTCATGTAAAATAATACGTAGTGACACAGTTTTATGTAAAATGTATGTACAATCGCAGATCCTAAAACACAAACCAAGTGACGAGCGCAATTTATCGACCTGACAGGAAAAATACCTCCGATTTCTCTTTCTTTTTACTTAACACTGCCATGGTTTAATCTAAACATGGTAACAACAAATCAGGTTCCACAACAGTAAGTTTTGTGATACAAGCTGCAGTTATCAGATCACTCCTGATCAATGAATACTGAGTGCTGATGATCTCTTAATCTGATTGTGTTCTAGGAGTTTATCTTCATTTAATTCACTTTTAAGTACAGCCATAAAAAGCATTTAAGGATGATTAATTGTGTTCATACTTTGGACTGATAGTTCATCTCCATAAATCTTAAATTATTTATTTTTAATTTTTCAGATTTAGTATTTTTCTATTTCTTGTGTCATGTAAGTTCCTTGTGTGGCTGATTCTGATTTGGTTTTAAATGACAAGTTCACTTCTGAAAGCACCAAGAAAACTACAATTTCAGTTTTGTGCATTCACATTTTCGACATCACACAGAATAAATGATTTTGATGCTTGTTTTATTTCAAACCACAGATAACATTTATGGTTTTGTTGTGTCACTGATTGTTATTTTAATAATGATCTTTTAGAGTACGAGTGTGGATTCATTATGCCAAAAATCAGAAGACAGAAAAATCACCTTGTTAAGTCAAACCGTTTATTAATCAGTTTTTTTCTATTATTAGTGGGCGGGGCACTAACAGAAGAAACACCAGCATCACATCCATTGGGTCATTAATGGCTTTTCTCTCACGCCGAGAAATGAATTACAACAGCCTAATGCAGCAAATACTAGCTGAGTATCAATACTAAATCAATCAGGGCTTTCAAACTGCATCAGTGTTGGCAAAGAATTGGCACAAATGAAAACTTCATATTTTAGAAAACAACAGCATGGATACCTTTGAACAAATTAACAGTCAAATAAAGAAAACGTCAATTGTAGATGATTTTTTTTAGAGATTCAGCACAAATACATTCTGAAATTTTCTCATGGCATAAATGACATGACAGTCAAAGCTTGAGTGAGGGGGGTGTGTGTGTGTGTGTGTGTGTGCGCGTGTGCGTTTGACTGAGAGACGCAGGTCTCTTATATATTAAGTAGAACTGCATGTTGGAGAACATCAGGAACTGAAATTTCTAGATCCGGAGGACTGAAGCAGTCAATCATGTGAGGATTGTGTCATCAATTTCTTCATTGGAGTCAGGAAGGCCAGAGATCTTCTTCAGAGATCTTCTGTAACATTCTGACAGAAGCTCGTTACTGGCTGAGTCCAGGATTGCGCTGATGCTCTGAAACGAGTTTAAACACACAGATGTTAATATCCCTCACAGACCTGTTCAGGGAACTATCTGCTTCGGCTATTATTGTCTTATTGTGGTGACTTGGCATGATGTGTCTTGATATGATAAGATATTGTGCACTGTTAAAAGGACAGAGTGTAGCTCACACAAAGCTACAGTACAACTTCAGAAAACTTGAAAGATAGCGCAGCAGTTGTGCGATTATATTTATGATACTTCTGTGCCATCATTTGCCGTTTCGGAGTTTGAAAGCACAGCATAGCTCTCTAAAATACAGAAAAAACCTTGTTAAATTCTCCTTTTGTGTCGCTGAGAAAAATTACCAGCATGAAGGTTTGGAAAGACATGAGGGTAAGAAAACGATGAACTTTGAGTTTTTAACTATTCCTTAAAGAAAAATTAGCAAATATATACACAAACAACCTTTAAATAAAAGAAAAATGCAAATACGTCAGACTGATTATAATATAAAAAATGATTGTCAGACTAACAGCAAAACCAACTAACAAAAACAACAAAAAAACTTAGTTCTGTGTGTCTGATTTGAATTGGCACCTGCATGCCCTCGTCTCCCTGGCGCAGACGCAGTAGGCTGACGAGCGTGTGTTCGCTCTGGGCTCGGACGCTGGTGTTCTTGTCTTTGGTGTTGTCCAGCAAGGCTTTGATTATGGGTTTTATCAGACTGGGTTCTAGAGCAGGAGTCTCCGCCTCCTTACACACCCACCAGAGCACACGCTCCGTCACCAGACGAATATCACTCGACTGGTTCTGCAGACTCTGTGGGAGGAGCCAGACGGCACAGAAGTCACTCAACTGAACACAACTGATGTAGTACTTAAATACTGTATCCCACAATGCAATGCACATGCCATTTTTTAGAGTGACGTTATTTATTAATAATTAACAAAAAGATCAGCTGCGATTTTTAAAATCACTTTCTTGACTTCAGCATTTGATTGCACCGCAAAACATTCAAATGAATATAAAATGAAAAATCAACTATCTATTTGATTCATTGAACGCAACAAAAATATTACACTGAGGTCATGTGACACTGTGGCATAAATGTTTGTTGTTACTTACAGTATGTTACATGTTGTTGTTATTTTTAACATGGACATACACTATTTATAATAACTATTATAAGTCTGTATAGTCACCTTCACAAACTGTGTGATGATGCGAGGCGATACAGTCTCTCCTCCACCTGAGCAGAGCTGGTGCTTCATCAGGTAACCCATGGCTCTGATGCCACTGCAGGCGATGGGGATCTACAGCGGAGATCATGCAGAACATGGATGATTAAGATCAATAATACAAAGAAAACCAAAGCTCATTTCAAAACACTAACTGTTGTTCTTGAGCGGTACAATACAGAGAAGACGATCAACAGACGAGATAATAATAAATGTTTTCTCTATATAAAGATCAGGTTCTCACTCGATCTGCAGTAGCACTAGATAAAACAGCCTCCAGAACAGCAGATCTGTATTCCTCTGAACACAGCTGACCGGGAGCAGACTTCACCGCGATAGCCAGGGCTAAACATCGCCCATGACGCACCATCCAGTCTACACCAGACACGTCCGCTGCACAAAGAGACAGAAATATTTTGAATGCGAAATGGACCCGTTTTGGAGTGCTGCCATAGAAACAAATAATTCAGAGGACGTGAGCTATTTAGAGAAGAACGTTTTTAGGCTTGTAATTATGCTAAATTTAACATGTGTAGTCATTATATGATCTGTATATAGTTTGAAACCATTTCTGATGAGTCACATGGCTAAGATCTTACCAAGAACATGCTGCTGTAAGATGCTCTTAAGTTCCTCTTCTGAAAGAAATGCGCAAAGTTCACCAACACACCCGGCAGAGGCCATTCGTGTAGCATCCTACACACACAGACACACGCGCGCACAAACAGACATGCGCGCACAAACAGACAGACAGACACAGAGATCAAAGAGAGATCAAGGTGCGGCTACACTGACACACTTGTATGACCACATCCTGTGCTACATTACTGTTCAAAAGACAAAAAAATCACTCAGACTGTTTTAAGTATTTTCATGACTAACAATACTGAATCAGCAGAATGCCAACCAACTTAGTTTTCATACTTGAAAAGAATTAAAGTTTAATTCACAATATAAAAACAACTCTGTTTTAATCTGTGTCTGGTAAACTAACTGTACTAGCACCACACAGCCATACCTCGTCATGTCCCAGCATGCCTAACAGTGTGGTGATGATGTTTTTCTTGATGGTGGGGTCGACCTTTGACCCGGCACCCTGGATGACAAACCGCAGTGCTTGTAACATGGTCTCCCTGCAGCACAAACACAAGCACTGTAAATGTATCTACTAATGTAGAAGAGCAGAAGATACACAGAACACAACAAAAATACATTTAAAATGAGGTTGCCTCTCTGTAGGGACCTGTTGTTCTCAGATCGTTGTATTCAGTGTAAGTGCTGTTGAATGTGCTGCTAATATGTGTTTTTAATGGGAAAAAAACCTAATTATTATTTCTAGGCAACTGTTGCTACTTAAAATTAATTTTACACTGTATTTAACAAGTTAATAAAACACTGAAAGGGAATGTTTCGTCCACTCTTCACAGATTTAAAAAAAAAAAGATTATGGCCAAATTGTTTAACATTTAATAAAAAAAACACGCAAGCTTGAACAACTTGAAGCTTCTAACAACTTCTAAAACCCTTTTTTGTCCATAATTTGTCCTTAATCATCTTCAATGACACATTTAAACACCAAAATTCATTTAAATTTTATTTCTTTGGCGCTTTCCCAACGCAGCTTTACTGGAAAATTGTCCAGAAGAAATAAGCAACAGTAGGTTTCTATGACAGCATTTCAGGTTTATTATAGCCTCTAAAATGTAGCCCCTTAATAGGTTCCACAGTGTAAGGTCAGAGGTCATAAGGTCAAGCCAAGCAAATGTCTGCATTTGAACCGCACTGCTGCAGCCCGTGTGGTACCTGACACCCGAGTCCTCTGCGTTGCGGATGGCCGACAGCTGTTCAGTGAACAGCGGATCCACTTTAGTGTGTATGGAGACCAGCTGACCCAGAGCCTCGGCTGCCCGGAGCCGCACCGCACGGCTGGAGTCCTGCAGGGCCTTCAGGAAGGTGGTCTGGAGCTGAGGCAGGAAGGGCTTCAGAGCGATACCCACCTGCACAGCAAACACAGGCGAAACACAAGAGAAACAGAAGTTTTCATTAAATCTCTAATGAAAACACTGTTCTGTGTGGAAGTTCTGCAGCTTCACTGTGTGCGAGTATTAGAAACTAGTTGAAGCAGCATTTTGCTAATTCTTGTATAATTACACCTGCAGATTTTATGGGACATCCAGTTCTGACATTCGATATGTGCATTGAATCATATATATTCTCGATTGTTAGTTTGGTGAAAACAACAGAATAAAACTTATGACATCATCAGTTACCTTGGCCAACAGCAGAGTGAGCGTTTCAAGCAAAGCTGTTTTCACAGTCCAGGCGAAACGATCTCCCAGGATACGGATGAGCGGTCCAGTGATGTTGACCACGGAGGGGCGGAGCGCCTCTGCTGATGTCAGCTTAATGACTCCGCCCAATGCACGGGCCGCCTCCTCCTTCTGCTCTGGGCTTCCTGTCAAGACGCCTTCTCTCAGCACAGGAAGAATACACGTCACGCCCTGAGAAACAGAGATCACATGACGTGTTTAAATCAGCCAATTAAAATCTCTGAAAAAATATCTTTATTTTGCAGGTTTCATGCAACATTATGTAAACATGTCTTTTGTCTGCCCGAGCAGCAAAGATCAAAGCTATTTTCTGAACATTTTCTGTACATCTGGGTGGGTAATGCATACAAATCATTTGCATACAGATCACACTTTAAACAATATAAGCACTGTATGCTAATGCTATGCTATTCTGATCCATGATCCATACATGGTCAAGTCCTGTGCAAGACAGATGTGTTGACCTCTGACCTGTGACGCTCACCTTCTTAGGCAGACAGAAGCCAGGTAAGTGTTGACCTTTGACCTCAGCAGTAGCAGAGCGAATGTCTCTGTGTAGGTCATCGATCAGTGCCAACTGGCTGCCGGCATCCAGTTTCTACACAACCACAAAAACAGGCTTAACACTCACAAACCCACAGCAGCCAAATGAAGCACACTGTACTATCAAATTACAGTTTTAATGGAACAAAGTGATGGATTTCCAACCTTGGTGATGGAGTTGATGGTGTCCCAGCTCTGGCTGAGAACCTCTGGATTCGTGTCGTTCATGAGCCTCATGAGGCCGGACAGCAGTGTGCGCGTGTGCGCGCTGTAGTCCAGACGTGTTCGAGAGAAGTACGCGTTGAGCATGGTGACGGCCGCCTGCCTCAGCCCTGCGTCCGTTCCTCGCGTGGCCTCCAGAAGGTCTTCAATGACGATTCTCTGACCCACTTCATCCTCCACAGACAGAATGACTGTCTGACAGTTGCTCAGCTCCTGTGGAAGAAGACACACAAACCTTCTATATTCTAAACTCTACCTTCACACATTCAGTAACAGAAGCTTTGTGTTTGAGAGTGGAGTCCAGATTCAAGGTGCTGTGTTACCTGCAGGCCTTCTTCGGTACCCAGCTTGTCTCTGAGGGAAGAGAGCAGTGCGGGCAAAATCACACCGAGATGACGCGTCAGGGCGTCTCCTGCCACTGCCGACAGGAAGGCCAAAACACGCGTGTTCACAGGAGGAGCCGTCAGCTGCAGAGAAGAAACATGATCACATACACAGATTCTTTACAACAATATAATGCTCACCAGACTTCATACCACTAGTCAAAAGTCTATTTAAGACAAAGGCTGTGTCTAAAACACCCCCCATCTTTTGTAATAGTACACTATTTGAGGAAACAG